>JASCZW010020859.1:0-11587 GCA_034211315.2 Aedes japonicus
ATATATATATATATATATATATATATATATATATATATATATATATATATATATATATATATATATATATATATATATATATAAGTTAACAAAGTAGTTAACCCCGATCACCCGACACTTAAGACAGCAGCGACCTTCGAGGAATTCATCAAATCGCTAGGCTAAGCAGACCCACGACCACCATCATCATCATCATCATCATCGATAGCCGGTAGCAACGACATCAACGAACCAACGACGTACACTTGACGACTCAGCACGAGACGGCAACGACGGTTGTCACCATCGATAGCAGCTAGCAACAACGCCAACGACCTGACGACGCTACATTTTCCCGTACTTCGGACCGGACGATGACTCAGCAGCAGCGGCTAGATCGGATGCTGTGTAGGACAGGGTATTTCGATAGGTTCGATGTAAGCTTTGATTACTAATAAAATTCATTATCGTTTCAACCTCCAACTAGGTAGTTCACGTTTAAGTTTTTTTTTAAACTTCGAAAAACCAAATGAATTATTAACTGGCGCAGTCGTGCGGATTAGTTTTTGCTTAAAGTGTTCGTGAGTGAAATTTCGTTTCAGCCTAAGCGCCTTCGCGAGTGAATATCGCGGAGTAAGAACCAGTTTCGAATCCGAACACAGCAAGGAACCTCCGCTACTTAGAATAAAGCTTGAACGGACATCGAGCAAGAGTTAAACGTAAGTAATTTTTATTTTCTTAAATTAACAATTAACGACGGACAAGTGCTTTCTCGATAAAAATAAAAGCCTTGCCCCGAACATAACCAATAAACCCTACAAATTAAGAGAGTCGAGCCCGGACCATCCGTAAGCGACACTCTGGATATCACAAGAATAGAGAAAAACACTAACATAAAATCAAAAAACTATAATTAGAAATCAGTGAAAAGTGAAAACTAAAACTAGTGAATTTTTAAGTGAAAGTTATTAGTTTAAAGTGAAAGTTATTAGTTGAAACCAAATATGAACCTGCCAAACCCTCCTATCCCTGGTATCCCAGAACCCATAAATCCCGATGAAGAGGAGGCCAATAAAATTGCTCAAACGGAAGCAATTTTCGCAAAGGCAGAAAAAGTCCTAAAGGCCATGCAAACGCCTCAGGCTATCCGTGAATTACCACAGTTTGACGGAAACCCCGTCAGGTTGCACTGTTTTGTACGAGCAGTAGAAAATTTGCTACCGTTCGTAGACACTTTAAAAGACACACCATTTGAGCACGTATGGCTCCAGTCCATACGGCAAAAATCACCGGAGAAGCGGATCAAGTGCTCGAAATTTACGGCACACCGCTTGACTGGAATACGATAAAGGCTAACTTGATAGCCTATTATAACGATAAGCGTGATTCGGTCACGCTTACAAGAGAATTGTTCCAGTTACAGCAACACGGAACAATTGAAGATTTTTTCGGAGAAGTACAACACTTGTTGTCGCTTCTCATAAATCACACCAACCTTGGAGCAGAGGACGCCAAGATAAGAGCAGATCGGGTGACAACTCACCAGGATAACGCTCTGCAGGTATTTCTCGCCGGGCTGAAAGAGCCCATTGGCGGCAATGTCCGTGCTCGCCGTCCTAAAAGTTTAAAAGAGGCATTTGATTAGTCGATTGAAGAAAGAAATTTTCAAAATCGACATGGTTTGAGCAAAGTAGATTACACACCTCGTTCATTTAAACCACTTCCACCACCACCTCCACCGAAACCTAAACACTATCCAAATTCTAACCAACGTCCAATAATGCAACAACAGCAACCACGAAATATTTATCCTCGATTTACAAATAACCAACCGCAACCACGAAATAATTATCCCCAATTTACAAATAACCAACAACAACCAAGAAACTTTTATCCTCAATATCCAAAGCCACCGCCAAAGCCGAATTCGCAACCTCAAAATGTTGCCGCTCATAACCTATTGCCAAGACCAACACCTATGGAGGTAGACCCATCCATAAGGTCGAGGAATGTTAATTATATGAATCGGCCTAGACCGATAAATTATCATGAAAACGTTGAATCTAGTCAGGCATATTACGAACCCGAATATCATTATGTGGATGCTTATCAGTACCATAACGAACAGGCCGACGAAGACCCCATGCCTAGTGCATCAGGTCAATCAAATAGCGCCGAATACAAAATTGAAGAACCCGAGACCGACGAATTAAATTTTCATCTGGTCGAGGAAGCGGTGATGAACGGTTGAATAATTTTCTTCCGTACATCAAAATTATGACCTATAAGGGACATAAATGAGCTTAGACAGGGTAATAATGAAATAGTCAGACAAAACAACATACAAGTAAAAATTAACAAGCAAATGGAAAAACGAATTAACAAGATCATAACTACAATAAATAACCAGCAAGAAACTATAAAACAGGAAATCATAGCAGCCAGACAATCTATGCTCAGTAGTAAATTATCAAATCAAAATTTTACCATCATTAGACAGATCTTCAAGGTATCATATCATCTCGACCAAGTTCAAAATAATTTAGATAGTATTTTTGAAACCATTCAATTAGCAAAAATCAACATAATATCAAGAAATTTTCTAGAAACCGAAGAATTAAAGTTTATAGTAGACAGATTAGAAGAACAAAACATAACAATTCTAAATTCCGATCAGGCGTATAACTTCCTGGACATCCACGTGCTCTTTAAGGGCGCGACGCTTTACTTCATCATTGGAGTTCCTCAAATATCATCGCAACAATTCAACACCCTCATTTTGGAACCGCTACCCATCAATGGAAATATCATTAAATTACCATGGCATAAAGCAGCAATTAGTACGACGTCAACATATTTCATCAAAAACAACTGCAAAATAATTGGACAAAACACCCTTTGTGACGAAGACGACCTGGAAGACGTTTCAAACGACGGATGCTTTTCAAAAATCATACGAGGCCAAACAGGAACATGCTCGTTCACCAGATATCATGATATGACGGATACGAAACGAATTACAGACACTATATCATCGTAAAGAACACATCAGTCTTATTATCAACAGACTGTAAATTTGGAAATCGCACTCTATCAGGAACATTTCTGGTTTACTTCACAAATTGCTCAATCTCACTTGGAGGCAAAAGCTTCAGCACTACCGAGTTTTTAACAAAACCAAAACCAATCATCATACCATTAGATGGCATTACAATCAAACAGAAGGATTTCATTTCAAATCCTGACCTACACACAATCAGGAAGTTGCACCTTCAAAGTAGAGAAGAGTTGCATTCAATAAAAAAGCATAACTTAATCCAAACATCCACATGTTTAGGACTATCATCAGTTTGCTTTATCATCATAGTGAGCATCTTTATTTACTTGAGCCTCAAGAAGAAACCTTCACCTGACGGCGCCAACCTTCAAATCAACGTACAAGGAGCAACCATCAATAACCCGGATCAAACAGAAGACGATATAAATCAAATCACAATTGGATCGGGCCGATCCAATCTTCAGGGGGGAGTAGTTAACAAAGTTAACCCCGATCACCCAACACTTAAGACACCAGCGACCATCGAGGAATTCATCAAATCGCTAGGCTAAGCAGACCCACGACCACCATCATCAGCATCATCATCGATAGCCGGTAGCAACGACATCAACGAACCAACGACGTACACTTGACGACTCAGCACGAGACGGCAACGACGGTTGTCACCATCGATAGCAGCTAGCAACAACGCCAACGACCTGACGACGCTACATTTTCCCGTACTTCGGACCCAGACGACGACTCAGCAGCAGCGGCCTAGATCGGAATTGCTGTGTAGGGACTTTAGGGTATTTCGATAGGTTCGATGTAAGCTTTGATTACTAATAAAATTCATTATCGTTTCAACCTCCAACTAGGTAGTTCGCGTTTAAGTTTTTTTAAAAACTTCGAAAAACCAAATGAATTATTAACTTATATATATATATATATATATATATATATATATATATATATATATATATATATATATATATATATATATATATATATATATATAAATATATATAATATATATATATATATATATATATATATATATATATATATATATATATATATATATATATTTATTTACTAGTCTTCGAAGATATCGTACAGACAGATGCAATTAACTAATTCTACTCCTAAATATTGAATTAGACGTATTAAAATTAAATTGGTCAAAAACTTCGTTAAAAAGACGGCAACAGACATCAAGCGGATTGTTTTGTCCAAAGTGAGTACGGGGAACAGGAATACGAAGAAAATCAGCGCGTCGAGTTCTTTTAGCTGGGACGTTGATGTTAATGTTACTCAACAGTGCCGGGCAGTCTACGTTGTTATTAATGATGTCAAATATAAACAGGCGTTGCAAAAGTACTCTCCTACTAGACAGCGTCGGCAGGTCTATCAAATTACAGCGATGCTCGTAGGGTGGCAGCCGAATAGGGTCATTCCACGGCAGCCGACGAAGCACGAATCGAAGGAAGTTGCGTTGAATTCGCTCAATTCGATTTATTTGAGTGGCATGGAATGGTGCCCATATAAGCACACCATATTCCAGAACGCTGCGTACCAGCGCGCAATAGAGTGTCTTCAAACAGTATACATCTTCGAACTGCTGTGTATTACGTTTGATAAATCCAAGCATGGCGAAAGCCTTGGCCGTAGTTGCTGCGATATGTTGAGAAAAATTTAGCTTACTGTCCAGTAGCACGCCAAGGTCTTTCACGGTACTGACTCTGGAGATGCTGGTCGATGTCATAGTATACTTGAAAATAGTAGCATTCCTTGTCCGATGGAAAGTGATGACATTACACTTTCGAACGTTTACTTCCATTCCGTTAAGCAAGCACCAGTTCAGCAACGTATCGATGTCAGCTTGGATGGCGCAGCAGTCACCTGGCGAAGAAATAACACGGTAAAACTTCAGGTCATCAGCGAACATAACCTTCGGGGATTTAATCGATCCACAAAGATCGTTTACAAACAGCACAAAGAGAAGTGGGCCCAAATGACTGCCTTGAGGAACTCCTGAAGTAATATCAAATGATACCGAATTTGTTCCAGCAATGCGTACGTAGGCTCTTCGCTCGGTTAGGTAGGAAAGTATCCAGCGAGTCAACCAGGTGGGCAGGCCCATTTTATTCAATTTATCAACCACCAGAAAATGCGGGACTCTATCGAACGCTTTGGTGAAGTCGATATATATGGCATCAATTTGTTATCGTTTTTCAAGTGCGTTTATCAGCGAAAAAACATATGTCATAAGATTGCTTGTAGTCGAGCGCTTTTTCACAAATCCATGCTGGAATTCCGAAATAATGTGATGAACATGTGGATAAAGTGAATCGTGGATAAGGCTTTCAAATACTTTCGGCAAGCAACTCAAAATAGAGATGCCACGGTAATTCTCTATGTTGTGTATGCTGCCCGTTTTATGTATGGGAGAAATCGCTGCTATTTTCCAAGCACAAGGGAAAATACCTTCCACCAAGGAACGATTAAACAGTATTGTTGCAGGTACAGTGAGCGAGTGAGCACAGTTTTTTATAAGAAGCGGAGAGAGATGATCTGGACCAGCTCCTTTGGAAGCATCTATCCCTTGTAGCTTGCTGAGCACATCCCCCGAAGAGAAATTGAGTAATGCCATATTCAGATTATACCGAGGCAAACTTTCCAAGTACGCTTCAGACGAAGGTGATCGGTTATTACTTAGCACACTTCGAAAGAATGACGAGAACAAGTTTGCTGATTCGAGCGGAGTATCGGCTGTAGTATCGTTGTAAAAAACATGATGAGGAATTCCATTAGTCTGCTTACGACTTCTCACGAATGACCAAAACGATTTCGGATCTTGCTTGATGTTATCCTCCGTACGGTGAATGTAACAGCTGAAACAACGTGCATTTAACGAATTGTAATTGCTCTCTAAGGCACGCAGCACAACTTTGTCCTGTTCATCCTTCGACCGAAAAATAACGTCTCCTAGCCTTCCGTAAACGATTTCGCAAATACCGTAGCTCGTTGTTCCACCATGGCTGCCTTCTTCCACCAGAACGGTGTTGTTGCTTAACCGGGACAACATCTCGAACAATAGAAAACACACGTTGATAAAAGTTGGAAACTGCCTCATCCATGTCACATCCATTTAGGCACTCTTCCCAGTCAACAACAGAAATTAATGCATTAAGCGATGCGAAGTCACATTGATTGAAATCGAAGTTAAAAGGATCCAAAGCACTCGAAGCATTGCACATATCAGCAATTTCAAATTTCAGGACGAAGGGTTTATGGTGCTGATCGATTTTCAACAACGGCATCGGCGGCTGAAGTAACTCAACCCATTTATCCTCATTCACGAATGCCAAATCTAGAAGTCGCCCATTCACGTTCGTCAAACTGTTAATTTGGTGAAGACCGCATCCTACAACAGACTCTACCAGTGATAACTCTTGCTCAGATGAAGCATTAACGGGCAAACAAGAGTTAATTTCATCGTCGTGTATCCAACATAAGTGGGGAAGATTGTAATCTCCAACCACCAGTACACGACTGCGACCGCCCGCAAGATCAAGCAATTTTTGAACACAAGCAGAATGTTGTTCGTACAGAAACGTTTCACTGTTTGGTGGGAGATAAATTGCACAAACATAGAGCTCTAAGTTCGGCAACACAATCCGAACGATGATCTGCTCTAGTCTTTCACATTCAACAATATTGACGGTCGTACTTTGCAGCTCATTTCTCACACCGATCAATACCCCTCCTCCTCGTTGATAACAGCTGGTGTTTTCATTTCTATCACAGCGATAAATTGTGTAATTGTGTGCTAGTTCCGAGTTCTGAATATCATTGTAGAGCCAGGTTTTCGTGAAAGCGATGACGTCGTACTCACTATTAGACAAAGCCAAAAACAGATTGTTTGTTTTGGTTCGGAGGCCCCGTACGTTTTGGTAGTATAGAGTGAACGTTTGGCGTTTGGTTTTATCCTCGTGTTGTGCTGTCGATAGGTTCGGGTGATGAATAGTGCTGAGTGTTTCGGAGCAGTGTAGTGGATCGTTTGATGGTATCAGGGTTTTCGGCACGGTGGGTCGAATGATCGTCACTGCGAAAGATTTTCTCCTGGCGTTGGTTGAAAGCGAAACGTTTTGGGTGCAGATGTGGTGTGACTGAAGTCGAACTGGCGGAAAGATATTCCCCTCTGCCATGTTTATCCAGCTAGTGCCATGTCCTTTAACAACAGATCGATGCCAACTTTGAATGAAACAAAAGTAAGTTCATCCAGAGCTCTCCCTTTAGGCACAAGTTTGATCACATCGACGGCGCCCTCGGCTTTGAGATTGTTTTTAACCAATTTTTCGATCTGCTGTACTGTTGCTTGAGGATCGAAACCGGACAAATACAACCAAAACTTGTTTTCCCTTTGCGTTGCTGCCAAAAGAATAGAATCGTCCGGGGTGATCTCTTTGGTGCCGACATGTAAATCATCTTGTTTCGACGGTTCATCAATGAGAAGCCGAGGTCGTTTTCTTGATGATACAGAATGTTGCGTTCTTGGAATATGCGGTGTTGATGGTAGAGACGTACTCTGCAAGAAAGTGTTGATTTTGTTGGTGTTGTGTGCTATTGCCTTTTTTAATTCATCCAATGTTTTGGTATGTTCCTCGGACATCGCTGCAATAACACTATTCGTGGATGAAATTGCTTGACGAAAATTAGCGTTTGACATCATTTTCGTACAAGCCTTGCATATCCAGAAAAGCTGAGAGCAGGCGGCAATAGTGTTATGGATTTCTGCTGACTGATGTACACACTTTAGGTGAAACGATGCTTTGCAGAAGCCATTGCACATAATTTCGTCCGCTTTATTGACGGTGTGAGTGCAAGCAAAACAAATGATCTCCATTGCTGATACTGTGCTTGCTTCTGGGGAAGGGGCACTTTTGATTTTATGTTTGTGGCTTAGCAATTGTAAAAAATCGTTGTACTCAGATGTAGGCGGTGAAACGATGAACGATGCGCAAGGATTGATGTATATCACAGCAAAAAAATCACGGCAACGTATAAAAAAAGAAATTAGCACCAGGAAAAAACACAATTGAACTCGATTGTTTACCTTTCACTGTGACTGTAATATATGGATATATATATATATATATATATATATATATATATATATATAATATACAGTATATATATATATATATATATATATATACATATATATATATATATATATATATATATATATATATATATATTAAGTTATGAAACAGCGGACACCACCACCACATTAATCGAGAAGCAGGATAACCACACCGAACCCAAATTAACATAGCAACAGCCAGGGAAACTACCAACGGCAATACCACATCGATCAACGCACCGCAGAAATGATGACCCAGGGAATCCAGCACAGCAACAAGCGAAGCGACGTGGACGACCGACGTGGACGAGCAACGTGGACGAGCAGCACATCGGACGATATCGATCGATTTTGCTGAATAGGAACCTTTACATAATAAAAGGGCTAAGGATAGGAAATTAAGATTCAGTTTTTGATGTAACTTTGTAGTGAATGGTAATTAAAGTTGTTTTTAGTGAAATAAATATTTTTTTTATAAGTTCGAGATAAATCACGACCTAACTGGCGCAGTCGAGTAGTTCAAGTAGTGAAACAAAGTGAAAGTGTTGTTGGAGCGAATATCTAATATCACAATCATCGAGTTTGCAAAGGCGAGCGGCCCTAAGTCCCAGACGACACCGATAATCCAGCAGCAGCTATTTTGGAGCGGATATCCAGGATTTGAGATTATTTGGAGGACCAATCCCGCTACTTGGAACCCACCCCAGCCATCTCTACGTGCATCATTACCAAAAACTCCCTGATGAAAGGAATCATCTTGTAAGTACCAAAGTTTTTACTACCTATAAAGTGAAACTAAATGAAACCAAGTGCAAACGAGTGCTACAGTGTAGTTCAACTCAAGTGTAGGAATCTGAAACGTGTTATTAGATCTCTATTGTGAGGGCATATCACTGGCGGTCATAACTCTTATTACGATTCTTGCTACCACATTAATTTCCTGTCCAACAGGCGAGTAGCGACATAATATAGGGAAAAAGTTAACATTTTGAATAAAATCTAACATGGCAAAACCAGCTATGAGCGCAGAAGCTTTGCTAGAACAAGTGAGAACACTCACCGAAAATCAAACACAGCTTATTGAAACGATCAATGCTTTGAAAGATAAAGCTAACGATCCATTCTTAAATTTCACAACACCTGATCCGATCAGGAATATCCCCATCTTCAATGGGAATAGAAAAGAAGCGGCAGCCTGGGTGCAGGACGCTGAACAAACTCTTAATCTGTTCGACCAATATAAAAACGACATTTGCTATGGACAAATTATTCGTAGTATAAAGAACAAAGTGGTCGGTGAGGCTAGAGAAATATTGATAGCTCTCCGGAAATCCCACAACCTGGGATGAAATCAAAGAAATTTTACTAACTGCATACGGTGACCGTAGGGATTTAACGAGTCACATTCAATCGTTATTTTACATTCGACAAGGCAAGAAAAATCTGTCGGAATATTACAATAAAATTAGAACAATTGACACAGCTATAAAATCATCTGCTGCTAATATGGACGATTATAAATCGCACACAAGGGTTATTAACTCTTTCGTCAATTTACTTACGTTGACCCGGTTCGTAGATGGGTTAAATGAGGAAATTTCTATGCACGTAAGAAGTTGTCGACCAGAGACACTTGAGCATGCTTACGAAATCACACAACAGTATTCGAATGCCGCGTACCGACACAAGTTGGATCGGAAAACGAATAACCCGACACCTTTCGCTAGACAGCAGAACGGCGAGCAAGGCAAAGCTAAACCAAATAACTCTAATGCTAATGCACGGTACGGTGATAGGACACCATCAGGCAAATTTAAAAACCGACTTCAAACTGACGACGATGTGTCAATGAAGACACATGTTTCAAGAATGCAGGTTAATAACCATGCACAAAAGGAAAGTGAATTTGAAGCTGACTCGGACAATGAACCTGAATACAATTCTCAGAAGGAATCAGTAGAAAATTCCAGACTCGATTCAGACGATGATGAATAACCTTATCTCGGATGAAATAAATTTTCATCTGATCCACGGAAAAAATCCAAAGACGTGATGAAGAAAACTAGTTTCATACCTTACATTTCGATTCAGACAACAAAGGTAGAACTCAAGTTTTTAGTCGACACAGGTGCGAATAAAAACTATATTTCCCTATACATGTCAACGTCGAAAGTTGTAAAGATGAACCGATATCTACGGTAACAAATATGGCAGGGCAACATACAATCAATAAATCGGCTTCAATTGACATTTTTCGAATTAAAAGAAATTGAAATTTTTTATATTTAAATTCCATAAATATTTTGATGGTCTCATTGGCTACGAGTCACTCCGAGATCTGAAAGCAATCCTT
Source organism: Aedes japonicus (assembly GCA_034211315.2). Taxonomy (NCBI): domain Eukaryota; kingdom Metazoa; phylum Arthropoda; class Insecta; order Diptera; family Culicidae; genus Aedes; species Aedes japonicus. Next base: position 10,519 of record JASCZW010020859.1, read on the forward strand.
AATACCGCAAGTAATACTTTAAAAATAGGAAGAAAGGTCATTACTATGAAAAAGATGTTCCCAGAAGAACATAAGCTAAATCTCACAGAACACAAATTTCAGTTTATTCATGTGCCTGTGAAGAAGAACGGACCTTTCATGATGGACAAAGAATTTCATACAAATCACTTCACAATTTTGCCCGGACTATACAAAGGGACCAATGGAAAAGCCATAGTCGCAATACGCAAAAACACTAAGGAAACATCTGTTGAAATCAATGTAAATGAACTAGAGTTGGGACAAGACTATTATGAAATTGAGAAGATCCTGGAAAAACGTAAGTCAATCAAGTTCGATATAAGGGACAACCATTTGAATGATAGAGAAAAAACAGCACTAAAAGAGGTTATTGATAATAATAAAGAAGTTTTATACTGCGAAGAAGACAATCTTACCTTCACGCATAAGATTAAACATAAAATCAGAACAACGGACAACATTCCGATCCATACGAAATCCTATAAATATCCCAAGATTTACGAGGACGTAGTCCGACAACAAGTAGATAAACTACTCAAAGACGGTATCGTGAGGGAATCCATCTCTCCCTATACGTCTCCCGTATGGGTAGTGCCTAAGAAGCCAGACGCTTCAGGCCAGAAAAAATTTAGACTGGTTATAGATTACCGTAAGCTCAACGAGAAAACCATTAGCGACAGGTATCCTATACCAGAAATTTCCGACATCCTAGACAAACTAGGAAGAACAAATTATTTTTCAACCATTGACCTGGTCTCAGGCTTTCACCAAATTCAGCTTGATGACGAAGATATCGAAAAGACGGCATTCTCGGTGAACTCAGGGAAATACGAGTTTACACGCATGCCATTTGGGCTGAAAAATGCGCCCGCAACTTTTCAACGGGTCATGGACTGCGTGTTAAGAGAAGAATTAGAATATGTTGTCTCGTATACATGGATGACATAATCATATTTTCACCATCTCTCGAACAGCACAAAATCGACTTAGATAAAGTCCTAAACAGGCTAAGAGAAGCGAATCTGAAAATTCAACTCGACAAATGTGA
>JASCZW010020860.1:0-11583 GCA_034211315.2 Aedes japonicus
AAATATTCATGATATTCATTTTCTATGGGTGACATGATCCTTGCACGATTGGTGAATTGCTTCATTAGGAGTTAAGTAATATTATTCTAACGTACAAGGAACAAAACAATATTTTTTTATTTTTGGTTCAAAATTACAACTTCGGAAGACTCTCATTAATGACACAAAAACGGACTTAACTACAAAAACTGAAAAAAATACGAAACGCCTTATTAAACTTGTAAACTTCACACTGACTCACAAAATGACAAAAATGACAACACTGACTTACAAAATGACAATTGAAGAAACAGACGTAAGGATTCAAAACTCTCAAACGTGGCTCCTTCCAAATCATTTGCTTCAGCGTCTTCTTGGACGACATGTTCCGTGTATGGCTGGCAAAATGATTCGAAAGGATTTATGCAACGATATCATCAAAGGCCTGATGTAGCCGTTTTCTTCTCTATCCAGAGTACCGCCAATAAACCTTTATAAAATTTGGTAATTTTTGAATATTTTTTCTTATTTAGCATTGCCTAAAAATTAGTGTTACAACTTTATATCTTAAGTTTCGAACGGCAGGACAGTTTTGACCATCCCAAGACCATCTTCTTATGTAGTTTTACGTTCGCAAATATTCACTGAATATGCTTGAATACGTGACGTAAGTTTGTATAGCCCAAAAAGCTACTGTTACTAACGTAGATTTTAAGTTTTAAGCTCAAAGACAGTTTGGATAACGTAGAGGTTCACAATGTTATAAAATAATGGTCGTTGATCTTTCAGAAGATTAATTGCATATATTTAAATATACATCGTTAACTTATATAGCCTATTTTATGTTTAAATCTTTAGGACAGTTTTCATGACCTAGAATATCCTACGATTATCGCATTATGGCTTTTGAACTTCCACACTATTCAATGAATATTGTTGAAAACGCATTGCTCCTTAGGATACTAAAAAACCCTAAAAGCTACTGTAAATTTGAAGTTCAGAATTTAAGTACATTTTGGATAAGCAAGAATCCCAGAAAGATACAAAAATGTTGAACGTTTATCAACGAGAATTGAATAATGTGTGTACATATGTACCATACTCTATTACAACGCTTTACACTATTAATGAGGCATTTATTTTTTCTTTTAAAAAATTTTTCATATTCAAGATGTTCCAGGTCGTCAATTATGCGTTATACTCATATGTGTTTTATTTGTCCCAGATAGGAGAGTTGAAGTAGAACAAATATATACAGCCGTTTTCCTTTTGGGGTCATATCCCAAGTAACCATTTTAGTTTTATGCGAGCCGTAGAGTACTCCTCCGCCCGGCTTTGTAGATAAAACTATATTCAAAACTGTTTTTTTTACTAAAACTTCTGCTATGCTTCTTTAAAGCCAAAATTTGTACAAAGTGACCCACTTTTTAGACGATTGTGAAAACAAGTTAATAAAACCTTTATAAGAGCACAAAGTTTCTGAAAAGTGTCTAGTGAAAGATGTTATGACCATTTGAGAACCTTCATTATACCTATTGGCTGCCATGCAAATCAGCATACATCCAAATGGCCACAGTTGTATAGCTTCACTGTGATATCGTGGTTGGTTTTTGTTGTTCTGCTGTGTTCGCTTTTGGCCTTTCTGATTTAGCATTAAATTTTGTTGAAGTTTTTTTTTCAGAAGCAGATAATTTATCATCTCCATGCGAAGCGCTAGGAGCGGACAGTAATTTTATTGCTAGAACAAATAGACATGAAGAGAAAGTGTATTGATAGATCCGTAAGGGAACGGCAGGCTTTGAAATTGAATAGATGTAAGTTTGAAAACGAGCGGAGGGCATTTGAACGGTAGTATACGATCAGGCACATAACCCTTTGTCATACTACCCTATGCAGGATTAAATTTTGTTTGTTTGAAAATATCCAAAACAAATTGCGTTTTTTACAGCGTATCATGATTCAAACCATTTGCGCATTTAATTTTATGGTGAGTATTGGGACGATAAGAGCCGATAATTAATGCGCCTCATGATATATGTTCTTTGACACGACTTATTGTTGTAGGGTAGTTTATGTGAAATAAACAAAATATTAAATAAGAGTGATTGAGCAAAAAAATTATCTTCAACGAAGAATTACACTTTTTTTTGAATATTTTTTTTACAAAGTACAACTTATTTCGGAGGCACACCAAGTTTTTCAGCGAAAGTTTTAAATTTCCAGTACTAGATACTTAAACATAGATTTTTCATTGTGGCCTAACTGAAAAACGTAAACAATCGCTTTTTCCGCGAATATCTCGTCATTGAAAACTCGCCTAATAAATCCACCACGGTCATTTCTAAGAGAAAGAGTTCACCTATTAGATAGAATTGGAGACTAGCATAGGTAGCCTTTGTACCACGAGAAATTTACGGAAGATGCCATTGTTTACGTTTGTCAATTATTCCCTAATGCAAAATCTATGTCGACTTTGCCGTTGTTGGTCGGTTTGCGTCAGTTCTGTCAAAGGTGGTTGGAAAGTTACGATCACAGTAGTTTTCGGCCGTCACAGTTTTGCTCGCAGAAGTTGCTTGGAGATCATCGAGATTGGATTGAAGAGTTAGATGATCAACAAAACTTGAATAGAACCAGCTAAATTAGACCAACTATGCGTTTCTCGCACCGGTGTTGTATTTCCTGTGGTTAAACCCGCCGACACCTGTCGTAAAAACTTCTGCTCTCTGATGTTGCATGATTGACAATTCAACATCAGAGAGCAGAAGTTTTTTTTCCAGAGATCGCGGGATTTTTCTCAAACTCTTTGCTATGAATTGATTTGACGAAAATTTTTTTACTGCAAGTAGTGCGTCGTTAGCAGACGACGAGAAATACTTTCTCTTTTGTTTGGCTGAATATAATGGTGTGAATGCAAGCGTTTCACTTAAACGATATGAGATAATGCTGATTTTAAATTTGGCAGCGGAAAAACAAGACTCGAAACGGAAAGGGTCACGTCCTGTGATTTTCGAAACATCAACCGTGACTTTCGTTTCGGTCATCAGAAGCTGTTCCTATACTACTTTAACGACACGACAAACTACGACGACAAGCACTATCTGCATCGTTACTGCATGCCAAGGGAAAAGTCGTTTTTCCAGCTAAGTTGTGATCCACCTTGAAAAGTCAGCCTGAGCCCGTTACAAGAGTGCACTGCAACCTTACGGATGTTGGCATATGGTCCCTCAGCTAGTTCTCTCGAAGAAACGGTAAGCATTGGGGGAGTCAACCAGCCTGCTGACCCTGAGAAATTTTTGCAAAGCTATCCTGAAGATTTACGGCCCTCAGTATTTGCGTCCTCTAACACCGAAAGAGGTTAAGAAACTGAAAAACGAGTATGCTTCCCAAAAGTTTGGAAAAAAATCGCATAAATTCAGTGAAATTCTGTGTTTCAAGTTTATTGCTTTCGCAATTAACTAAGTCCTTGCTCTCAACTTAGTGTTCTAAATGCACTTCCACAGTTATTAATTAAGAGCTTTCGCTGACAGGTACCATTTTTGCATTAGTACGATTTTGTGTCAAGAACAATCATACCCTATGCCCAGGGAGTCGAGAAATTTTCAGCCACCAATTTTCAGAAGCAAGCTTCGTGTTGCTTTGTAGCCGCGCCTTTCTAACTGAGCTAAGGGAGGACCCAAATTTAGAGCACTTCCCAGATATTCACGGAATTTTTCATAAATGCAGGGAGCTTCACATAAGTTTTGAGAACTTCCTAAAAGTTAAGGCTTCTTCCAAGAAGTTCGTGCAACTCTCCAGAAATTTAGGGAACTTTCCAGAAATTCAGATAGCTAATCAGATTGTTTTTTTTTTGAGTATTTCTCATAAGTTCATAGAACTACCCTAGATGTTCAGGGGACTTTCCAGAAAATTAAAAGTCGTCCCAAAAGTTCAGAGAAGTTTTCAGAAAATCATAAGGCTTTTCAAAAATTTGCGGATATTTTTAGAGGTCCAAAGAACTTCTTCGATGCTCATGAAGCTTTTCAGAAGGATAAGAAACTTCTCAGAAGTTTCGAAAACTTGTAGGAGTTCAAAGGACGTCTTTTAAGATCAGGGAACTTCCTCAAAGATCAGAAAACTTTAAAGAAGCTCAGCCGTTCAGACGTTCAGACAACGTCCCAGAAATTCAGAAAACTTCTCAAAAAGCTCAAACAACTTTCCATGCTCAGGGCACTTTCCAGAAATTCATAAAATTTCTCAGAAGTCCTGGAGTCGTCAAGGTATTTCAGAGAACATCCCCAACGATCGGGTAATAGCCCCGAATTTCAGAAGACGTCCCAGAAATTCTATCGTTTTTAAAGATCGGATTTTTTCCATAAGTTTAGGGAGCTTCTTAAAAGTTTAGAGATTTTCTCAGAAGTTTGAGAAACTGTTCAATAGTCCCAGATGCCCAGGGTACTTTAATTTTAAGGAGAACTTAAACGTCTTGCAAATCGATAATTTTTGTACCGAATCAAAATGAGAATAAAAAAATCAACTACTTTTTTAATGTTTATTATATTTCTTGGAATTTCCACAGCATCACAATCCTGGAGATTCCTTAACAATTTTGCAACGTGTAACAACATCTCGGAAATGCTATTTATTTCACAGAAATTCCACCAACTTATTAAAAGTTTTACAAATCGACCAACTTTCCAGATTTTTTACAATGTCTCGTAAATTGTTAAAACATTTATGATATTCTGTCATATCTGCTTTTCAACTGGTAATTTAAAAAAAACTGTTGTTTCTACTCCATGGATGATCAGTAAACTTTTTGGATCTAAGTTTCTAGAAACGTTGAGAAATTTTTAGCAATTCAGTGGACTTCGCTAAAGTTCCACCACGTTTCTTTCCAAAATAGAGAGCAAACTTTACGATTATCTTGAAACTTCCATTGAGTTTATTCAACTTCCGAGAAGCTTAATATTTTTCTGTTGAGTTCATTTCCAACCCAAGTAACCACAAGCATTATATCAATGCACTTATTCAACCAAAAATCAACATCATTTAGCTGGGTCACTTCAATTCAATCGTTGTCAAGTAATGAAGCGTTAGATTAACTTTTAGAATATAATGATGCATTACCAATGCAATAATGCTGCTCTAGCAATGTCCTAAGGCATTAAAAAAATGTGGCATTTGTTCGATAATAGTTGGGCCCTTTTCAGCTTTAATCCAGCTTCAATGATGCACTAGACGTAATGCATATGCTCTATATTTGCATGCTATTATAGCCTTGTGGTTACTTGGGTTATATGTCCACACAATCTTTATAGATATTCCGGAGTTCCCAGTAACTCAGACAATAGTTTTTTAAGAGTTCACTCAGTTTTTAGAAGCTTATTTAAGTTCTGATCAATTCATGTATTTGATTGTAAGCTGTAGAATATGCAATTCGACCCTTTCCTCCGAAAATACGTATTCAAAATATCACCGGTTACTCACAGCAAGCTGATCAAAACTGTCATAGTAAAATCCATCCTTTCTCCCAGAAGATAAGCCTGAATATGCTGATCCTTAGTAAACCTGCCGAAACTTTTAATACATCTGGCTTCTCTAATATTTATCTGTATGAGCAATTTGCGAGTGATAATCATTACCAATCCATCAATAAACCGATTGTTAAATTTGAAGACTTCGTGATTTTTGATTTCCAAGCAATCTAAATAATATTTGGAATCTGAATTTGCCACCAAGTAAGTCTTAAAATCCACAACAGTCACAATTCCTGGAGGCTCTTCATATGAAACTAGTCAGTGTTTTCCGGAAAATGCAGTGGCTGTTAAAACTAAGAGAACCATTCGTTATACAGGATAGAAACGAAAATGCGATTCGCTAGCACCGTGAGCAACTTGAGGTAATTATTAGCAACCGAGGTGAGCAACGCCACTTTCTATCCGGCGCCAGCAAACACGGCCACTTTTCGGCTCAAAATGTACCTCAGAATATGCTCAATAAAGTTGAATTTTTGGTAAGTTAAAGCTGAAATTTTACTCATTAATTGGTATTACCAAGTGATGGTTTGGAACGGTGTTTTTCCTGCTCCAAATTGCAGCAATAATATATCAAAACATATACCAGATTTAAAATGATGCAAAATAAACCCGGTATAAAACCAAATTTACAACACCGGTGCAACGATGTTTTTGCGTTTGGTCTAAGAAAATAAATCCAAACCACGATGCTCCCAATGCTGTGTTGCAGTTCTACGAACTAATTAACGACCAACATCCATTATTTTTGACAGTTCCAAATTTGAAAACAAGTAATTTGCAACAGTCATGAAACTCAGCCTTAGGCTGATGTCAACTGAAGACCGAACCTTTGCGAAACGATGATTTATTCGATTAACCTGGGATTGACAAATCTACCAGTCCGAGGTTTGGTGTAAAAATTTGCTATATATGCGTGGTATTTGTTCGTTCTTATATTCCTTTTTTTAGACCTGTTTAAAAACTATCAAAATTATTTAAGGTGAGTACTGTTTTGTTAACATAGGTATTCAATATCTGACAAAAAAGCTGCTTCCGATATTATTCGAAATAATTTTCCAATGAAATTCCGCAAACCAGACATCCGTTTCAACTTCTTCCGGTTTATGGTGCAGTGGTAAGCACGATTACTGATCATCCCAGTGGATCCGGTTTGAATTTCAGTCAGCGCCGTTGGGAATTTTTGAGAAACTAAAATATCCCACACCCGTTAGATCTAACTTCGACCTAATCAACGTCTGGTGTGTATTAAGTTTAATCTATGACACCTTCCTGAATCGTTCCAAAACACGATTCCCGATAAATGCAACCCAGTGCACTCATCAGCCAGCATCGCTATCATCGAAAGCAAAACTCCCCCAGTTGTCGAGAAGAATTCATTTCCATCTCCAGTAATCGAAATCAACCCCCTCGCCCCCATCCACAGCAGAACTGCATTATTCCGATCCACAAGGTATTAATGTACATAATGCTCACCCTTCCCCGGAGAGGTGTAGAGATCCCAAACATCCCGAAAAGGTAGCTCCTTGTTCATTCTCTTTTGTGGCCCTGACCTACCGCCGCGGCGCCAATCCTCAGTCGTCCCGTCGTCGTCGCCCCGAAGCTCGGACGAAGCCCCAACACGTCGTCGTCCGTCGGGGTAAATAAAATGATTCATTTGTAAAGGCTTTCATTAACTTGCTCTGCCAATTTTATTGTAGGTATATACTTTCAAGATTTGGATAACCCTGTGACCGCTTTGTCTACCGTAACATGAAATTGAAATTAATGCTGATGCATTTTATAATTTTGATACATATAAATGTAAAAGGTTCGGTTGTACTGGCGATTAGATATAGATTGGAGCAACCCGTGCGCCCGTGAGGCACATTTCTCACTCACTTACTCACTCACTCACTCACTCTTCCGGTCGCAGTAGCCCTTGGTCGTCGAATGTATCGGTTCGCAAAGCATCGGCTGCTTTGGTTTTGGCAGTCCGGCCAGGCATCCTCAAATGCAAACGATCGAATGAATGCAGAGGGCTCCTTGCCTTGCTCGTGGGCGGAAGAAGTAGGGCGAGAAATGTGTGTATTGGGTATCGCATTTTCGACACGATACCATTCTGGCTGCCGTTCGACGTGGAAACTGCTCCTTTTAGTGGAATTTTGCACACTTCGCTTGCCGGTGAGAGAGGAGATACCCTTTCTGCACTTTTGCCGAGCGAGCTTATGTATTATTGTTCTATCGGAGCGGTCATCAAACGCCACACAGCAGCTGCACTTCAGTAGTGGTTGCCAATTTAGAGTGCTGTAGGTAGTTTGGCGGTTGGTGGCCCCAAAAGATTGCCGAAGGATGTGCGAGAGAATGTACAAGGTTCCCCCAATGATAAGATTTGGAGTTTTATTATGTTAACTCGTACTTCGCAGCCGCGGATCGTGTCGATTGGTGGACCGTTAATCGAAGGGGCACCACAAACAATGAACCGTTTCCGTATGTTAATTTCTGCCAGCAAGCAGACGTTGCAAATTGTTTAATCAGATCAGAGCGCGCATTACTGTGCGGGAAATTATAATTTCAATCGGTCCGTTTCGCTTTTCAGTTCGCATCTTTTATGGAGCCCTCACACCGCCCGATCAAACCTCGAATCCGTTTTGGTATTGTCCTATCTGTTTACAGTTTAATTGATAATTACATTCAATAGGAGGAAATTTATTAAATCCCGACCACCGGCATTCGGGCATTCCATCGTTTCCTCGCAGCTAAGCTCAGTTCGGTGGGGAAATGCTTCGGAGAGGCAACTTTCCCGAACAAGTAAGGCAAAAGGAGCGTAGCATTCGTCGCATTCCAAAAGCTGAAAGCGCGTCGCGGATTGGCCTCTACCGACCTACCGGCCAACACCTACAAGTGCAATGCTATAATGGGTTTAAAAATAAACAATTTTGGCGCCCCCCTGAAAAGCAAATTGCATAGCCCGGCGTTGTGTTGTGAAGCATCGTGCTGCTGCTGGTTGTAATAATACAACACAGACGTTCCGGAGGTTGCAATGCGTCGTATAATATTATCACCAATAAATCTCTGCGTTTTTGTCCTGAGCCTCGTGTGGGTGGTGTGGTGCTGTTTGTCACAGGAAGAAACAGAACACGGTAACGTGTGGCAATGGGTCTCCGTCGCCGTCGCCGTCGTCGTCGCTCGAGCCGGCGTCGTTCGTGTTATGATGCGTTTGTTTCAAAGAGAAATGCGATAGTGCAGAGAATCGGCCATGTCCCGGAAAAGGACAATCGCCCGATAGTAACGACTTGCTCGGTGGTGTGGCAAACAGAAGTCCACGTGTATTTACGTGATTCGGAAACATATTTGTGCAGAGTTTTAAATCCACTCATTCGCGGAAGTCAAAAGTATGGTGCCCTTGATATCGATTGAGAGAATTGATTGGGGGACATGTCACTGGCGATAAAAATAATACATTTTTCTTGCATGTGCCCTTTCACTGCCTTAGGATATTTAGAATATATACACAATTAGCTAAACTCAAACCAAAGTTAGGTACTTTTTTTTATGCGTGTACAGAATGTTCTTAAAATAAGACGAAGACTTCTGTTGAACGAATCACTTACTCTATTAGGAAACAATTAAGTGTTTCACACAGTTTCATGTACATATAGCCAACGCTGTATGTACATGAACGTTAAAGACCCACTTCCAGTCAGCAAACTATGAAAACATGAGTCTATTTTAGTTAGTATAACTTTTTAAGTTTTATTCCAGCCTCTCGGTTTTGCAGATAAAATTATATTCAAAACTGTATTGTCTACCTACACTTACTCTATGCTTCTTTAAAGCTGAAATTTGTCGAAGTGGGCCACTCTATAGACGGTTGTGAAAACAAGTCAATAAAACCATTATACGACAATAAAGGTTTTGAAAATATTCTAGTGAAAGATGTTATAACCACTTGAAAAACTTCATAAAACCTATTGGCTGCCAAGATAACCAGCATAAGGCCAAATGGCCACAGCTGTCGAAATTCACTGTGATATCGTGATTGGTTTTTGTTGTTTTGTTTTGTTCGATTCTTTGCTCTTCTGGTTCATTAAGCAATAAATAATATCTGTGAAAATAGGCACGATAAGAGCCGAAAATTAATGCTCCTCGGAAATTACGCTTAAAACAACAAAAAAAGAAATTAAAACTAAAATATGCGTGATTTTCCTGAAAATTGATGGAATTCCTTGAGGATGTCTAAAAGAATGCGGAAATTAGTCTCCGATCCACAGTTCTTTTGCAATACATCTAAAATTTGGTGCATTTACTTTTCCACAATTCAATTATTTCTTATACATCAAGTTGGCGATTGGAAAAAATCACAGTTTTGCCAAAAAGCCAATTTATCTTCGCAATGACTACTATTAAAATATTTCGTCATTTGGTTAGTTTCCTCTTTTACCGATTAATTCCTTGATTGGAAGCAAAATGGTTTAAAAAAAGGTTTTTCAACTGATTATGGACAAAACGAATCTGTCAAAAAACGGCATTTAAAAACAGCATTTTACGAGTTCATTAAATTGAAATAAAACCTATGACAGGAGGAAAAGGTATTTGAGAAAACAAGGTTTGAAAATTGTTGTAAACAATTTGTGTAGGTTCTCATTAGCCTGACTAAAATATAAAACCTATTGGTACCTCTTGGTGCCATAATAGAACCAATTTAATTTCTAGTGGCTTTCATAAAACTCTAATCGAACTTAACAAAGCTAAATGGTTTTGGCAATGTTACTTGGTTAAAATTAAAATTAGGGAAAAAAAAAACTCGAAATTATCCAGTTTGATTTAAAAAAGGGATAAAATATTTGAAAACGTACAGCAAAAGTAACTCAAACTTTATAAAAAGTTCCCAGCCATCCATAAATCCTAACTAATAGTATGGATAAAATCGTTAAGCTGTTTATATTTAATCATTTTCGTATGTGCTAGTAACAAAAATCGATATCTGCGTATCTAATGAACAATTTACGGCATACGCTGAAGCATTCTCGACGGCAGCCATTTCTTGAAAATTTAGAATTGATATAATTTTTGTTTTCCTTTATTATTGAGATTTTCAGCCCTGAGCTGGTTCATCTCCCGTCGTAGTCACTCAAATAATTTTTGGGTATTTTCGTAACCTGTCCGGGGGTGAGATTCAAACTCGCGACTTTGACGTGAGTGCTATGGATGTTAACCACTACGCCGGGGTCGCCCAACCACCCCCCCACCCGAAAATTTTGATCTGTACTAGATATTGAATATTCAATCACATCAGTTTGTAAACTTATTTGCTGTGAGCAATCTGATAGAGTTCGATTCAATGTTCATTCACTAACAATCGAGATTTATCAATTTGAAATTGCGAGGTACGTTTTCGAGACAGAGATAAAAGATTGAAAGAAATACATGGAGCAGCGGTTCACCTTAAGATTATTGTACAACTGGAAAGATTTGCAGGAAGCCGTTTTTTAAACTGACGTGTTTTGTTTTTGCTGCGTCGTTTTCTCGTAAATAAAAATTAAACAATAATTCGTAATTTAACTTAAACTAAAATTATAAAATATTAAATTTCGCATTTTTTGTGTACAACGTAGTGAGTAAAATCGATTCCCTTCCGAAATGTGTGAGTATCGGTACCCGAGCAGGAACGAATTACTTGATAACTATGTATCGCCTCGGATCGCTGCATAAACCGAGCAGGAGACAACAACACATGAATAAATAATTTTGATCTTGATAACTGGTCTCTAGTACTCTAGTACTCAGATTAAGAGGTAAAATACCTTAGTATTGCAAAGAAAATATCTATCGAATAACAAAACTTGTTATTTCGGATTTAACCTCTTAACCTCTTAATCTAAGCTCATAAATACCAAGGCTGGTTGATTTTTTTTTTCCGTCGGCCTATTTCCTCACATGGTGACAACATGGTGACGAACCCACCATCTAGACCCTACCTATCGACTCATGAGTTTGAGCCGGGACCAACGGTTTTATTTCCCTTCCGAAGGAAGACGCGGCCAGATTTTTTCGCCTCAGAAAAATCACCGACGTCGACTGGGATTGAACCCAGACCAACTGATGTGCC
>JASCZW010020861.1:0-11574 GCA_034211315.2 Aedes japonicus
AATTTTACATTTTACATTAACATTAGATATTTAGATATTTAGATTTTTAGATTTTTAGATTTTTAAATTTTTAGATTTTTAGATATAGAGATGTTTAGATATTGAGATTTTTAATGTTTTGATTTTTAGATTTTTAAATTTATAGATTTTATCTATTAAAAACTTAACTCTTAGCTTCAGGACAAAGAATTTCTGCTGAGCCTTTGCGACGCGTCAAGCCCGCCAGTTCAGTGCAAGGGTGTCCCACTTAGGGGCCTGTCCAGAAAACCACGTAGACTCATTTTTGACAATCTGGATAAAAATGGATATTCGGGCTTTCTATCAAAATATAAGACTTGAAGTGATCCTTTAGTCTTAACAATGCACGTGAAAGGCAAACAGTTAAAAGGGATAAGCATAAGGAAATATTAAGGGGATCGATCCACGCCGCACAATGGGATAATTCTGTAAAAAGACGGTCAAACACATTTTCACCCTTTTGTCATTATTTAATCGACTAGTTGTCTTAAGAAGAGTTATTCAAAATGATATTCCGCATCTTTGAAAAACATGCCTAATCTTTCATAAGGGCTTAACTACACTTTCAAATTCAAACTTTTTTCAGCTACGAGATTACGGGTTGTTGTATTGAAAAAATTTGTAGAGCTGCTAAATTTAGGAAAAGTTGCTGAATGCACTAAGTTTCTAGAGCCTAACGTTAAAGAGATATAAATGGTTTTCTTTCAGCAACTGGTTTTTGAGATAATTAGTACTTTGTTCAAATTTGAAGATTTCAATGTGTTCTAAGATATTGTAGGAATTATTAAAATACACATTTTTGCTGAACACACCAATGCTCTCTGATGACCACATTTTGATATATGGTGATTGAAGTGTCTGTGTGGCGTCATAATCAACCGCCTCAAAAGGGGTGTGCGGGTCCTGGCGGGGTCTAAAGCAGATGTGTTTGAAGGATTATCAAATGAACAAGTACTTCTGAAATTTTAAGCGTTAGGTACTGAAGGGCACTCTAGTAAAACGTCTGTTTGAAATAGTACAGGTTATAAGCCAATTTATATCTCGCATGTGACGTAATGTTCAACAAACGTTAAAAATATATGCGGGTCCTGACGGGGTCTCAAATTAATTGTATTCGAAAGAGTATCTTACGAACTAGTTATATTGAAATTTTCAGCGTTGGGTACCAAAGGGTACCTAGTTAATTTTTCAAAATACCATATAAGCCGCCGGCGATGCAAAAAAAAGATCGGCGCACAGGTCTAGATGAAGCACCCCTGGCGCCAAGGTGGGCGATGATGAGAATCTTGTTTTTAGTCAGAGGATTATCTATTAATTGCGGGTTTGGTAAGAATTATAATCCACCGCAAAGATTGATGAAATTAATTTAAATTCAACAACTTAAGCCATTTTCACTCAGTTTGCACGCAGCGGCGACGGCAGCAGTGTCATTCAACCAGCATTAAAACGTGTCAATTTCCACATTTACCATCTGGGTAAAATCGTTTGGAAACCGTTTTCCCTTCCGTGTAGGTTTTTTGCCGTTGTTTGTTTTATATTGACGATCGTTGCAACAATCTTAGCGCTGGTGTCAACCTGTTCCGGAAAGCCTCGATTCTTCCGGGCTCTTTTGTTCCCCGAACGCACTACACTCAAGTGAACCTGCTTTCTGCCAGTGCTCGAGTGTTTATGCTTTGAAAGCGAAAAGTTCTCCTTTGCTACCAGTATTTCTTTCACTCGCTACCTTGTGTTTTGCTTTTTATGTCTTTATGCACTCCTCCTTTGTTCCAATTTAACGACACGGGTGTCTGAGTCTGACTCAGTTTTCACGCTTTTGCTTTCCAGTTTTTTCTCCTTATGCTTCTGCACCTAGCTAGTCCTATCCCGTACATGTGATTTAGTAATTAGATCCAAAAACGTCGGAGATGACGCTCCTCATCGGGTAGGTCACCCAGATCTACCACACGAGAGCGGATCTACAAATACTCGTCCCATATGCCGTCGAATGAACAAATGGACGGGGGAGCCGTATATTTTCGGATCGTATCTTGAATCCAGAGAGGGAGAATGTAGTTCCTGTCCCTTGATGGTGACAAGTCAGCGCATCGTAATAATACATAGCGCTGGACAACGAGGAAGAACCAATTGGATGACCCCAGTTTTGGAGGAAGTTGCAAAAACTGGAACAAGACCCAATCCTTCAGGGGCAGAGGCAACTCTGTAGGAAGTAGGCATTATCCGTTCCGTCGAGCGCATCGATGCAATTATGCTTGGCTGGTGGTACCAGTTGTTGTTGTTGGTCTTGCGCGTTGCGAAATCGAAAGATGGAATGGAGGTGCAGCCAAAATTGCTCACCATGAGCACCAGCCTCAGAAGCTGCGGGGGCACTGTCAGATTGAGCAAATGGGAATGAAGCAAGGGCAAAGAAAGAGGTCAATAAAAAGAACAATTAATCAGTCATGGTGCAGTCACTGAGAAGAACGTGATTTTCTGTTTATTTTTTCAAGAAAACGTCGTTACGTCAAGCATAACAATAATAGGGTAGCGGGCACAAGCAATTTGTTCATTGAAGAAAACATATATTTGATGGTAAGTTGTTCAGTCGAAAACATGATGGTAGTTTGTCCACTTTTTGAAATGCACTACACAGAACAAAATAATTATTTCTGATAATCGCGTAAACTTTCCCCCTTTTAGTTCCAAGCCAAAGAAGGTGTAAACAACGAATTTGTTTGCAATTTCATGCGCCATACAACATTGTTTGCAACCTTCCATACAACAGGCCAAATTCAGGCGTTATCGGGCTTAAATATACATGAAATATCCCATTATTTTCTGCAAAATCTAAAGATTCTCTACGTGCGTTAGATAACGCAATTCTTTTCTGACGGAAAAAATTCAAGGAGGAACACCAACATCCGGTTGGCTGAAAGGGAACTTGTTAAGGTAAGCGAACCATCATAGGGTAGAACGGCTTTATCAGGGGTCACTATTTCAATCAGTTGTTAGGAAATAGATCTAAAACTCCTACAGTTTTCAAATTATTCCAGTTTTATTGATACGATCATAAGCTCTATCTATCGGGCTTATGATTCGATGTTAAGCGAATCGCATTGATTGCGAATCTATTACCGTCATTTTGAAGATTTGAAGTACATCATCTAGAAAACCATGCTGAAAAGTTCGCTCAAATTTTGCCTTTCTTGTGTATTTTGCATTTAATCGCGGTGTACCGAGAGCATGTCCTCATCAGCTCTCCGCAGCTAGTTTGTTGCCAGAATGTGATGTTGAACATTGAGTTAAATTTATTACATATTCAGATAATCTGAAATCACTCATTTATTTCATGCTTCTTCCAGTCATTAGTGGTTGATCTTTGCTTATGATTATATTGTCCATCATCTGGCACTATCATATGCAATACAAGACATGTTTCGATGCTGTCCAACAGTACTCAACGATAATTAATGCTTCGCTGTTGCGCGGCAGCTATGGCATCACTGTTACTTTTGAGAGAGCCCATGTTTGCTCTCTCAGCAGTTAACCATGGATACAGCGCACCGGTATTGAACCGTGAAGCCTGCTATCGAAGGTGAGTCGCTTAGAACAGTGTGCCAGGCACTCCGTAGTAGAAAATTATACACCATATCGGAACATGTGTGGCACTCTCTGGCACTCTCTGACATTTGTACTTTTCGAAGATATACCCTAGCAGCCATGGAAAATTGACGTTGTATGTTGTTTTGATTTGTTTGTTTTTTTCGCGCAACAGACATAAGTTTTGGAAATAATTAGTGATAAATAAGTTAATAAAAATAAGTGATTAAATTAATAAGTCGTGACACGAGAGATACCTTCGCAGCTACAATTAATAGGCACACTTTCGAGCAACCATCAAGATGATCCAAGGGATTGAAGAGAACATGCGGATCATGGCTGGAATCCTTTGTGAAGCAGTTGCAGCTGGTGGAAATTCGTTGACCAAAATATTAAGTAAGGAAACTAACACATTTACAGCCTCTCCAGGCATAGTAGTTATGTTGATTTTCGAATGCCAGAATGTTCATCAGAAAATGACGTCAAGCATATCCGGACACAAGGACACAATCATCGACATTAAATGTAATTAGTCACTCTCCTGCTGTAGTGCAGTTTGTGCAGGCGTTAAAGACTACTACTAGTAACTCACACAACCACTCAGATATCATGGTCCAGAGAATTATATGTCAAATGATTCGAGTGTATTAGAGCACCCTGGAAGGAGAAAAAGATTGAAGAAGGTTATGATGTGTATATTTCATGCATACCACTACGCATTACATTGAACGGTTACAATAATATAATTAGATATGAATCGAATAAATAATACTATTACATGGTAATCTCGCATGCAAGATAAGGTTTGATGCATTTTGTCATAACGCTCGGTCAATCTGCAATCAAAGGGTAAAGTTGGGTCTCGTTCATTGCTTTCGCTGGCGTACGTGAGCTGTTTAGAAAGAGGGTAAACTAATCATAAACATATAACAGTTTATAGAAACTCTCGCACTTACTTCCAGTGCTTAGAATCTTGAACTTACAGTCTTTATCACTGAAATTGGCACAAAAACCTTAACCAAGCCCCAAATAACCTGGAAAAATTTTGCAAAGCTAAAACCAAAACAAAACAATCGCCTGGTTGCCAGGCGTAGCCAAAACATAACGATTGAACTGCCAAATTGCCGTGGCACACATGGGCACTTATTGGCACTCATCGTAACGCTTTAAGGGACACTAAAAAAAATAGGCACAAGGGATATTGTGCTAAGCGACTCACCCTTGCTGCTATCTCTTGCATTTGTTTGTTTTTAAACGAAGCATCCCGTTTGTCGTCACAGTCACTTTGGCTAACCTTTGCGTGAGAGTAAATGAAATAAGAAATACACATTGCCAACCTGAAGATCAATGACAAACTAAAAGTTCGGTCGTGTGCGTTTGTCTCTTAACCTGCTAGTAGACGAGTTTGTGATCGTAGCAATCGACATGTTTTGGTTCATTGTTTTAGAGAGCGGTTGGGTAAAACGAAGCGAGCGGGCTGAGGAAATTGACGTTTGCAGCAAATCGTGAACTGGTCTATTTCAGTTGGCCTTCGCACACATGCACGGAATCTGCACCCATACAATATTGCTAGTTTACGTACAGATTACTGGAGCTGAAGGAAATATTTTTTGATCGGAAAGTCAATCTGCATGCTTTTAAAAAGTCCCTGCAATTGGGAACTTTATTCCATGGTTATGAAATTTTCTGAGTCTAATGCTTGTTGCTGAAAGTATGTGCCGATAGACCAGAAGTAAGCAGAGGAACTAATGTCCAAATATTGGCAGTTCTAATTAAAGATTACATACAGCCATCAAATGTCTCAGGTCCTGAATAAACTGCTTAAAACCCGTCCCTTATCCTACGTGGCTTATTTTATGATGAAGTTTTTTTTATCATGAACCGACAGATTTAATCAAAATATTTAGTCAATGCAATTTTATCTTTTCACAAAATTTTTAAAATTACTAGGAGCATGTAAACAATGCAATGTAGCAACGACATTCAACATTGAATTATTTAAATTTTATATCACGACTTATGTTATTGTTAATAGTCATTTGAAATGAGAGGTCGTCCAGGTTTTTTAACGTGGAATAATGTTATCCTAGCTGAAGTTATAATGAAAATTGCATAAAAATCGCACTTTTTATATTTAGCAATAGCTCTCTAGTATGAACTGGCATCCCAATACACACTTTGATTGTTATTTTTTGTATTCTCCCATGCGCGGAAGTAACGATCTTTGTGAAGTTTGCAGAAGCAGATAATTTTTCATCTCCATGCGAAGCGCTAGGAGTGGACGGTAATTTATTGCTAGAACGAATAGACATGAAGAGAACGTGTATTGATAGTTCCGTATAGGGCAATGGCAGGCTTTGAAATTGAAAGATACAAGTTTGAAAACGAGCGGAGGGCATTTGAACGGTAGTGTCCGATCAGGTACATAACCCTTTGCCGTACTACCCCATGCAGGGTAGGCAAGGGGGGAAATCCCAATACAGGTATACTTCGAATTTTATGTATTTTTTTTTAAATGTACATAAAATTCATTGAAATAAGTCATTTTAATAGAAGCTGTCCTCTGATTTGAGTGAGTCACGTTAAGTGACCAAGTTATTTTCAATGATCACTTCACGTGACTACAACTCGCAGAATCAGAGGATGTGATTCCCACTTCTTTTTTGAAACGGGCCTACCAAAGTGTACTGAATTTAAATGCTCCTTTAGAAAACAGAAACGTATGTAATGCTTTGCTGTTTTTTTATTATTTCTCATTTATCTGGGAATCTGGGAGTAAGGTTAACGCGAATAAAGGCCTCTCACAAAGTGACCGTGATGACCTGACGCAACGCATCGCATTTTATGTAAGTATAAAAAAAAAAGGCATGGCACGTGGTCTCGTTCACCCCTGGAGAACAATAATTTAATGGAAACTATTAGATATAGGGTGGATATTTAAACCTTAATAAACCAATTATGTTCAGAAATTTTTATCTTTATATTATTTACTGGAATATTCATGCTGTCATCTTCGGCTGGACTGGAATCCATTGTATTGTACGTAATTTCATCGTCTGCTATAGGGTTGAGCATTTTGTCCACTATTTTTGAAACTCTTCAGCCATTCTAATTCAGCATTCTCTCGTCGATGATGCTCGAGTGTGTGATTTTGTCGGAAATCTCGGTTGGTCGGTTTTTTGCAAACTGACAGCGGCAAGTCATCTTCGTCTTCAACTTCTTCCGGATTATATAGCAGATTCCAAGATTTCTTTAATGGACATCTGAGGAACTTTATCCATGGATTCCGCAATCCAAATATCGCATTCTTCAAGTTAATTTCTCAATGTTGTCATGGAACTCAATTGATCTTCCAAGAATCTCCTTCATCATTATTTGTTGGTAACGTGCTTGATCATTTGGATCACATTTTGTCCATAGGTTGTATTACTTCCGCTGCATTAAAGTGAGCAGAGCAGTTATCCAATACCGCTACTTGGATAGGAAGACCTGATTCCTTAAAAACCTCTCGTACTTGTGGTAATAAATGCTCAAAAAGCCAAGTTTTAAACGATGTACGGGTCATCCATGCATTTTCGGATGCTGTGTAATGAACCGGCAGCTCTTTCAAGTTTTACAATGGTCGAGGTTTCAAAAAATTTCCAATGACCGTCAGTAGCGTTTTTTATTGACCTTCTTTCCAGGTGCGGTAATCGAATCCTTGGTATTGGTGGGAGTGGTTTTAAACTAAATACCGCTTTCATCCGCTTTAAAAAGTTGGCTAGGTTCCAAATTTCTGGAACACATTTCTGTCGAGCACTGGTTTAAGTACTCATCAATAACAGCAATGTCACTCGACAATTTCTCGCACGTAATTTTGAGAACACGAATATCATCCCGACCAGAAGCGTATAACATAAACAAAACAAAACTATAACAAACCTTGTTAAGACTAACTGATTATGATATTAATTTGTTTTAAGACGATTCACATCTGGATAATTGTATGACAAATTTATAATAAAATTAAGATATAATGCCCTGGGAGGCACAAACTGCGTAAAGAAATAAATTAATTCTAACACTAGCTGATATGATTTTGCTTTATCGTAACAAAACTGTTACAAAGTTTGTTTTCTTTATATATTATATCTGTATCATAGTTTGCTATAAATGTTGTTACCTCTTGAGGATTTTTTGGTTACAATTTCTGTTATTTTATCAACATCCACGATCTGAATTCTAACAACCTCTAAGTTATAAATTCGCTAATAATTTTGTTGTTTCCTTCTGGTCGGGATATTCTCTTGATCAAAATTCTATCAGATATAAACATCGACTTTCCAAAACTACCCTCACCAACCAAATCGTTGAAAAACTTACTGATATGCAACTTGTAGTATTTCTTGGCATTACCGGGATGTGACGTTGCTTTCAGTTGTAAAAGTCCAAATGCACAAAGCCTTCTTCGACTTTGGGGTAAGCAGTCTTGCTTGAAACTGATAACGCATTGTCATCATTCAAATACAAGCGAAGGAAATTTTCAATATCTTGGCATTTTCATCGCTATTATAAGTAAAT
The DNA here is from genome assembly GCA_034211315.2 of Aedes japonicus. Classification (NCBI taxonomy): domain Eukaryota; kingdom Metazoa; phylum Arthropoda; class Insecta; order Diptera; family Culicidae; genus Aedes; species Aedes japonicus. The sequence goes on from JASCZW010020861.1 coordinate 8,155, forward strand.
GTATATAACCCGCACCTCTGAACGGATACTCTGAGGCACTCGGCAAATCGGCTGCCCTGATAACGCATGATCGTACAACTTATTGCATTGAATCGGGCCATCATCTGGAAACATAGATGAATCCAATTTCGCTCATGAATCCTGTTCCCAAAAAGGTAGGCAAGAAATCACTACAGCCCCGAGCAAAGGTTTATACCAAATTGATAACAAGTTCTAATATCAGATTATCAGTGTTTGATAACATAAATATGTTATCATTTAGGCTGAATAAACAGCCAAAATAACAAAAGAGATAACAAATTAATATTCGTTGGATATCACAATATTAACTCGTTTTATTATCATCGAGTTCATTTTGATAACAAATTTTGTGATATGAACAAATTTCTTGAGATAATTTCAAATTATGTTATCAACATGATATCAAATTCATACACTAATAACTGAAGTAGTGCTTCTGGTGAGAAGCTCAATTTCATATCCATCACATGCTGGTAATATTCAGCATTCGTCAGCATGCTGGTAGAATTCAGTAACGTTCATCAAAAATCGTCTTTAAAAATTGATAACAGATGATAACAAAATTTGTCAATGTTGATAACTAAATTTGTTATGCGATAACAGGTGAGTTCAAAATGATATCTGAGATAACAAAACTTGTTACTTATTTGATATCAGTTTCTTATTTTACTTTGCTAGGGTCACCACATAATTTAAGTGAGCCCCTGTGGAACAGAGTAGTCTATGTGTCATTGAAGAAACTTTTTAGGGACACAACTTTCGAAAACATTTTCAATAGTTTTTACACTGATAATCCAAATTTCAACATTATAGCAGTTATGCCCATTGCGGCGTGCCAGATCGCGCTATGTATCTCCGCTGTGTATTGTCCGTTGTAAAGATCTCTTTTGTGCAAACATATTCTACACAGAATTTTGTATTTTAATTTTTTCAGAATTGAAAACTATTTCTACTAATTATTTTCTTAAGGTGTACGCTGAAATAGTTGTTTGTAACGTTGAACGCGCTAATCCCACGGAAAATATTACTTGCACATATGTCGTTGCTGCGGATGTACAACATTCAAGGATACGTCTGACGACCTCGTTGCGGCAGCAACTACTTATGGTTGTGGTAACGAACAAGTCCGCCACCAACAGGCAAAAGATGACAAGAAAGCACCATGCACCACTGATGGCTTCAGGAGAAGTTATTCTAGGCGATATATCAGTGCACTCTGTTTTATACATGGAAGAGGACCATTCCTTTTTTGGGTTTGTTTTGATTCGCAACGTCTGAGACATAAAGGAGGTGGCGGACTTGTTCGTGCCACAACCTACCCTGGCAGTAGGAGGTTAGGCAAAGGATGACTTCCATGGTTCGAGTACTTCTGGACACATGCCTTTTCGTCAAATTTTCAAACATCTGTTTGATTTTCAATACTTTCTTCATATCTATCATTCTAGCAAACACACCAGCACTCTTGGTGTTTCATGGTGATGAGCTGAACATCTCCTTCTTCTTACTGTAATCTTAATGCTCTCTACCTAAATTCGACGCACATTCTGTATGTGCTCGATGTGGCAATGTTTGTATCCACAGTTAAATATAAGAAAAATTCTTCGAAATGGAAAGGTAAATAAATACAGACATAAAAAGCTCAACAAATTAAAATTTACGGAAGGTTCTGTGCAAACAAACGATGGGGTCATTAACAAGGAAACAATCATCAACGGTTGGAGATCAACCGGACTACAGCCGTTCAACTTTAAAATTGAAATCGAATCACTGCTTTTAAACCTGTGTAAAATTCTATCGAATACACAGCTTTGACAAACACCATTACCTGTCAATAATGAGCCTCAGTCATCCAAAATGACAGAATTGGCTACAGCCCTTGATGAAAGTTCACTAAGCTACCACGACGATATTACCGATATTTCGGTTTCACAACAGCGATACCATTGAACTAATGGTCAGAAACGGATATATTTGAAGAATTAATGGATACATCTTCACCTCGTTTCGAACACCAGATGATATCCTGAAGACACCAGCAACAATAACTCAGAAAAAAAACCTCAGCAAAAAAACCTCAGCAAAAAATACGGTCTGAAAGTGTCCTATAGTGTCATGTTAGATTTGCAGATTATTACCGAGATTAAAAACCGAGACTAGGAGGTTCAGAAATTGCTAAAGAGCATAAAAAAGATGACGTGGCCTTTAATAACATGAAGCTGAACAAAATGAAAGCGAAATTGCTTGCAAAAGAGGAAAATCTAAAAGCCACAAGAAATCAACTGAAATGTCTTGAAGCTGAAGCGGCTGAAGAACGAAAGAAGGTTGCAACGGAAAGGAAGGATATTCCTTGGTCAAAGAACAGCAAGCAACTGATTCCTCTGAATTCTCAGCCTCAAGCGGAGCGTCGAAAGACTTAGTGAAGTTTTCAGTAAGTGATCATATTTCGTTTGATTTGTTTATTTTTAGACTTCAAATTGATTTTTCAGACCGAGTCATGTGCAACAAATCATCATCGATTTTTTAAATTGTCATTCTTATTAAACATATTTATCTTTTTCTTATTGTTGTATGAAATGACTCTCTTCAAGTTTCGATCCAAACAATGAATATATTTCCAGTCAAAACTCATAAAAACAAAAAAAAAACTTTTCTGCTATCAAAATACTTGTTTTTAATTATTTTTTTATTTATTTACAGAACAAAGCGTGGATAAAATCCACGAAAAAAGACATGAATTATTATTTAACAATTCAAACATTTTCATAGCAAACCTTCCATCGGGACATCTTTTTATTCCTATCTATGTCAATGCCAAAACTCAGAAACCAGATTGATCCAGAAAATATTTCCATCACTTAAAATCCCATAATAAAACAGTAATACCTAAATTACCGATGTTTACAGTAAATTAAAGACAATGAAATGCCACGTTCTTTCTTAAGATTTTAAACATTTTAGTTTACTGTGGCATCTTTATATTTCCAATACCAAATGCCAGAGTCTTGTAGTGTAACTGAAAGTGTGATGATGTTGTTTTGAGAATGAATAATTTCTCATCACCATGAGGTTTCAGGAGTAGACTAGCACTTTTTGCTAGAACAAAGTTGTTAAGAGAAAGTATTGATAGTTCCGTTAGCTCACGGCAGGCTGTGAAAATTGAATAGAAGTAGTTTAAAATTGAGCGGAGGGCATTGTGAGGTAGTGCTTCGAACAGGAAACACACACTTTTTACTGAGTATCTTTACGCGGGGTAGGTCAAGGCATGATCGACCGCACCACCCGACTGGTAAAAAGTTTGTGCACATTGATCGTGCTCATATACTACCGATAGCTTTTTTTTAATGGTTCTAACGAACTGTCCATTTTCGTACTTCCCCAACTCTACATGAGAGAAAACTA
>JASCZW010020862.1:0-16849 GCA_034211315.2 Aedes japonicus
AGCCCGCTGATGTATTTGAAACAATATGCTACTACACGGCGTAAGGTTGTGTAATTAGAAAAGCAGGCGAACAGATGCGTTGCAAATTGCTCATCAGATGCCGTGACTGTTATCAAACAAACTTTTCGAGCTTCTGTGTTGGTGACTGTGTTGGATTCCTCCTCAGGAATCTTCGTAACTGGCCAGGAAGCAGGAAATTCTGCCAGCCATTTCAGTCCATTCCACCATCTGGACTGGTTCACCAATTCCGTAGGCTGCAATCCTCGTGATAATTCATTAGCTGGATTTTCTGCTCCTGGAACGTGTTTCCAAGTGGAAACTTATGTGTTAGATTGGATGGTATAAACGCGGTTTGCGACAAAAGTCTTCCAACGATTCGGTGGTGACTTCAGCCATTCAATGACTGTGGTTGAGTCTGTCCAGAAGTAGACATCGGCGGACAGTTTGATTGAGTGTGCAACTTTCTTATACAGCTTGGTGGAAAGAACGGCCGCACATAGCTCAAGTCGTGCGATAGTGTGTTTCGTAGCAAGAGGTGCTACCTTTGATTTCGATGTCAACAGCTGAACCTTAATCTGGTCAAAATCTAACGAACGAACGAAGCAGCATGATCCGTAGGCCACATCAGAAGCTTCGGAAAAGAAGTGCAACTCCATCTTGGAAATATTGCGCAATGATACGAAGCGTGGAATTCGGATGTCGGCAAGAATCGAAAGCGTAGCGTGAAATTGCTTCCACTCATCTTGCAACTTCTGCGGGAGCGGTCGATCCCATTCGTATGGGTCTTTGTTTTCGTTCTTTAGCTTCCATAGTCGTTGCATAAACATTTTGGCCGTGGCTATAGTGGGTCCAACAAGGCCTAACGGATCAAAAATCCTAGCGATGTACGAGACGACCTTTCTTTTTGTGAGAATAGGTGCTGGTAGCGGAAGTTCAACTTTGAAACGGAGCATATCCGTCTTCGTATCCCACACTAAGCCGAGAGTAGACACTGATTGATCATCTTGCAGGTTGTGAAAGGGTTTGATCGCCAGATCTTCGTAAGGAACGTCAACTAAAGCTTCTGAGGCGTTGGAAGCCCATTTCCTCAACGAAAGTCCTGCTGATGCAAGCATGGCGGATATTTGGAACTGTTTCCCTTTGGCAGATTCCAAGTTGTCAGCACCAGTCAGGAGATCATCAACGTAAAAGTCTTCGATGACTGCTTCTACTGCTTCAGGGTAGTTTTTTCCTTCGTCTCTCGCTAGCTGCTGGAGTGTACGTGTTGCTAAAAACGGAGCAGAGGCAGTTCCATACGTGACGGTGAGCAGCTCGTATGTTTCCAATGGATCGCATGGCCGTTGACGAAAAAGAATACGCAGAAACCGTTGATCCGTAGGAAAATGCCACAGTTGACGGTACATTTTCTCTACATCAGCGACGAGAGTAACAACGTGAAAACGAAACCGGATGATGATTGAGACGAGATTTTGCTGCACGACTGGTCCCGCGAGGAGCGTATCGTTGAGTGCGATTCCGGAGGAAGTCTTACAGGAAGCGTCAAAAACCACACGGACCTTTGTGGTTGTGCTGGTCTCCTTAAACACGGGATGATGCGGTAGATAACAATGTGGAACTTCGTCGTCAACAGAATCGAGCTTGCGCATGTGGTTGAGGTGGAGGTATTCTTTGAAAAAATCGTGGTAGGTTTTCTTCAAGGCAGGATCTCTTTCAATGCGGCGTTCAAGACTGTAGAAGTGGCGTGTGGCGATTTCTCGGGATTCTCCGAGAGTGACTTGCGGATTATCGGACCGAGAAACGCGAACGACGTACCTTCCGTTGTGAGTTCGAGTGGTGGTTTTGGCATAGATTTCTTCGCACAATTTCTCTTCTGCGGAATACGTCGGGCCATCATCAACTGCTTCAAGCTCCCAGAAACGTTGAAGCGCTGATTCAAGGGATCGGTCGACGGTTGACATGTAGCAAGCTGGTGGTGCGACAGTGGAATTAGTAGATGTCTTCCCAGAAACTGTCCATCCGTATAGTGTTTCCACCAATAGTGGTAAGCCGTCACCGATTGATAAACGATTGCCGGTGTGAATTTCGTGATAGCATTCCCCTCCGATGATGATGTCGATGACGCCCGGGATATTGAAGTGCGGATCGGCTAGTGAAACGTTTGGTATGTTCCACGTAGCTGTGTTGATGGCAACAGTTGGAAGATTGGCTGATGGTTTCTTCATGAAAAGAAATTCGAGTGTGGTGGAAAATGCGCTGGTTTTTTATTTGATTGTTGCCACGATTTGGCGTTTGATCTGCTTGACAGATTCTCCTAGTCCTGATACAGCGACGTTCACTAGAGTGCGCTGAGTGGCAAGAGCGTTGGCCAACTGTTGTGTGATAAAGTTGGACATCGATGCAGAATATAGAAGAGCTCTTACAGTAAATTCCTTGCCGTGTTGATCGACGACGGTAAGAACAACCGTTTCCAGTAGGACAGTGCTGTGGTTTGAATGGACGGTCATGCTTACTTCTGGTGGATGCGCTGATTCCAAGGTCCCAACGTTCGCTGACGTGGATGGAGTTGATTGTTGCGTAGCAGGACTTGATGATTCGGCAGGAATTATCTTCTTTGGAGCTGCTGAATCGTGCAGCATGGAGTGATGTCTGGCGTGGCAGGTTCTGCAATTGAATTTTGACTTGCAGGCCCGTGCTTGATGACCATGACGGAAACAGTTCCAACACAAGCTTCGCTGGGTTACCAACTCTCGTCGCTGGGATACAGTTAGCTTGCTGAACGTTGGACACTGATGTAGAAAATGCTTCTCGGAGCATGTAGGTCAATGCGAGGTGGTTGACTTGACTTCGCTTGTCGCTGCGTTGACAACGGACTTGAATGTGACTGGCTTCTTCGGATTGAGACCGGCCACCTTGATGCTAGCCGTTTGCGAACGATGCTGCAGATCACTCAAAACCGACTTTAACATCCGAACTTGTTGAATGAGGAACTCAATAAGTTCATCATATTTGACGTCTTCCTTCTGGCGGGTTTCTTGTTTCCAGGATCGTAGTGTAGAAGCGTCGAGTTTATTGCATCGAATAAAGATGAGAGGTGTGTTCCAGTGCTGAATTGGTTCACCGAGCTTTCCCAAAGCTCTCACGTGCCGTTGGAATTCATCAACCAAATTGTTCAGCTCAAGTGCTGACTCACGCTTCATTGATGGTAACTCAAACAATCCTCGAAACAACTCCTTCGTCAGGAACCGCTTATTGTCGTAGCGCTTCATTAAGGCGTCCCACGTTGACGCATAGTTGTCCGCTTGAATGTCCACGCTTTCAAAGGGCTTTTTTACTTCACCCTCTAACGATTGTAGTAAATACTGCAGTTTATTGACAATCGGTATGTCGTCATTGCTGTGGATCATCGACAGGAAGTTATCACGGAACGATATCCATCTCGATTCGTCCCCTCCAAACTTTGGTAGATCGATCCTCGGCAGCCGATGGTGAAAATGTGCAGTGTGATGAGCGAAGCTATTGATCATAGTCGAATTCATTGGAGGTTGGCCGTTGTCCATCTTAGAGAGTAGAAAACCTTTCAGAACGCAGTATCGATTTTCGAATTGTGTGCGCACCTCGATGTGATCTTCAAAGTTCTCAACGTCTAATCTCTCTATTTCCCCATGAATATGCTGGAATTATATGTTGACCTTATCCAGAGTTTCCAAACGTACCGATATTTGATTGGCATCCGGCTCGTGATTGTACTCCGCCACAAACTTTTCCACCACATCTCGTATCGCCAACATTCGTTTGATGATCAGAATGTTGCCTTCCAGTTTCCTTTCCGCTTTGTTAACCATCTTGCCTACCACTCGAACCTCACCCGCGAACGAAAACGACACGTATAATTCGATACGGTTTTTCCTTCCCGACGCGACGTGCCGTTTTTACCCGTACTGAAACGTAAACAGCACAAATCGAACGAAATTCTCCCTCCGGTCGCGGTGTACTGTTTAAACGCGATCAATTCGACGAAAGTTTCACGAAATTCGATCGATATAAACCTTCCCGTCGCGTCGTGATACTTCTACACGAACGCGAACGACCGAAAAGGGTACCTAAAATCGGAACGCTCAATCCTTCCCGTCGCGAAGTGTCTCTTTACGATACGCGTGTCCGCTTAACGCCACTAATGCAGGCCACTTGAGGCTTGAACGGAGCAATTAATAACCGTTTTTGTTTCCCCACCACGTGGTACGGTGTAATAATTTCACTGTGCAATAATGTATGCACATGAAAAATAATAAAAGCAGGTAATCCGTCTGCTAATCAGCCACCACTATTTAGCAAATTGTAGAAAACAACTAACTTTGCCGCCTCTGCTTAGCAATTCCACCGTACTACTTATGCTCGCCTGGTGCGCTTCGATCTATCCGATCGGTCATGCAATATTGTCATGTGATATTGAATTATGCCGCCATTCCTTGCCTCCTTATATCGGCGTGAAATATTGGCATTGGCCGTGTGAGAAAAGGCCTAAATTTCTCCACAGAGAATAGACAATGCAAATGGCCTACCTTTTATGTGGTCACTGCCCTTGACCACTTACCGCGATGGCGCAAACCTGACTGTGACGCTGATTCCTGGCTTGGGTATGTCCTCTGATCCGGCTCGAAGGACCAATGATCGAGCCGTGGGCTCTGTATTTGCCGGGATGCAGAGGGATTTCTTCCCGTTCGTGGTTCGAACGGCGCACAGAAACCAGACGAGAAGTAATGCACCAAACTGATCACTGCCGCTGTTGCACCGCAGCACCAAACAGCTGAGAAGTAGTCCTTCCGTCGTTTGTTCACCGCCAAGTTCTACCGTGAATATCACTTTCACGCACGGTTGTGAGAGATCTAGTTCACGCACGCACACACTTACGAGTGATCACGTTGTTTCACGGTAAAAGCACTTTCGGATCGATCAACGGAAATTCGAACTACCTATATGTATCACTACTTTTTTGTACGAAACAATGAGACGACCGACGAGAGATTTAGTTGCGTATAGTATCGTGGTTTATTTGCTACTGTCCTTCTGTCTTATACATTGGTATCGATTGGTCAAGTACAATTGACCATTGGTATGAGATAAATCTCTCCTCTCGTGAGAGATTGTGTTCGGAATTAGGCTGGTTCACAATGTTTTAGTTCATAGTTTTTAGTTTAGTTTAAGTTCAATTAGGGTCATTATATACATTATTTACAACTTTGGATTTCAATATGATCAGTTGATATTGATCAGACACAATCGTTTAATTACTTTATGAGTTACTACATGAGCATGATTGACTGCTTGCGGTTGCTACTCTGTTATTGCCAGATTGGCTGTAATTACACAGAGAACCAACAGATGATGTTTGGGACTAAAGAGTGATACGGTCAAAATTTGGTCAAGGGAAAACGCGTGTAAATCGGTGAAATCGTTTATTTAAAAAATCAAATTAAATTTCTATTTCAAGTTCAATTAGTATAAAATTCAGGAAAAATATTCAGTTAGGCTTCCGCTTTTCCAAATCCGAATTGCCGGGCCTTACGCTTGACCCCTGCCATCAGATTTTGTACAGCCACCTTGTCCACCTTCTTCGCCGCAGAAAGCCAGTTTGCCTTGAACTGCTGCTCGTCCTTAGCAGTTTTTTGGTCTTCTTTAGGTTCCGCTTGACAATAGCCCAGTATTTATCAATTGGGCGGAGCTCTGGCGTGTTGGGAGGGTTCTTGTCCTTGGGAACCACCTGCACGTTGTTGGCGGCGTACCACTCCATGGCCTTTTTACCGTAATGGCAAGATGCCAAATCCGGCCAAAACAGTACGGAACAACCGTGTTTCTTCAGGAAAGGCAGCAGACGTTTATTCAAACACTCTTTCACGTAAATTTCTTGGTTGACAGTCCCGGAAGCTATGAAAATGCTGCTTTTCAAGCCACAGGTACAGATGGCTTGCCAAACCAGATATGTCTTTGCAAACTTTGACAGTTTTGTGTGCTTGAAAATATCTGCTACCTTTCCCCTTCCTTTTGCCGTATAAAACTCCTGTCCCGGAAGCTGCTTGTAGTCGGCTTTGACGTAGGTTTCGTCGTCCATTACCACGCAGTCAAACTTCGGCAGCATCGTCGTGTACAGCCTCCGGGATCGCGCTTTGGCCGTCGTATTGTTTATCATCGCGATTTGGAGTCACTACCTTCTTGTAAGTCGATAGTCCGGCTCGTTTTTTGGCTCGATGCACGGTTGTAGACGATACACCCAGCTTATTTGCGGCATCTCGGAGAGATAGGTTAGGGTTTCGCTTGAAACTACCGGCAACTCTCTTTGTCGTCTCAGCGGCTTCCGGTTTTCGATTTCCCCCCGATCCAGACTTCCTGGCTGTCGACAAACGTTCCCCAAACACTTTAATTACATTTGTAACGGTTGATTTGGCAACTTTTAGCGATTTTGCCAACTTTGCGTGCGAGTAGCTCGGATTTTCGCGATGCGCGAGCAAAATTTTGATACGCTGCTCTTCTTGCTTGGACGGCATTTTGACAACTGAAGAGTGAATTCCAAAATCAAAATAGGAACAACATTCTACACACTTATACCTTCAAAATGAGGGGTGTTCAGGTTTTTTAAATGCAAAATTGAAAGAAATACGTCAAGTTGATATTGACCAAATTTTGACCGTATCGCCCTTTAGGCAGAATAATATCGGTCGGCTGCTAGCACAGCAATCCCTCGAATGAGACAAAGGGACGATCAGCGTGCAACTCAAACTGAATTGGATTGACAACGGATTTCACAGGCTCGAATGATGTTGAGTGAAGAAAAAAGAGCAGCTCAAAATACAAGCGATGGAGTTAGAGAGAAGCGTAATCGGCAAGTATCAGAATGATCTGGTAACAATCGTGCCCAACATAACCTTATAGATCGATTACGAAGGCAAGCCTCCATTCTACAAAATCTTCAACTTGCTGCCTTGGATTTATGACAATGCGAATATATCAGTGCCATAAGAGCAATGAGTGTAGTTTGTTATCATAGTAATGCATTGATGTTCCCAAACGAAACACCAAAGCTTTTGCGCTCATTGGTGTCTGGATCAGAAAGTGGTTCTTAAAATTTTCTGCAGAACATCCAAAGTTATAATGGTTGTTTTCAAATGACTTCGTTTGGCGCAACGCACACAATAAGTTTTCTTGAACATTGAACCTTAAGAGTTTAAAGAGTTTAAAAATTATTAAATTATTAAATTTTGAAAGCGTCTACTACAGCGGAAGCGTCTACATGTCAAAATGACCAAAAAGCGAATTAAATGTTGCCACCGACGGACACAGAGCATAAATTTCTATAGATTTATTTCAAGGGAGATTCACTCAACCACATTATTCCACCATGAAGCGGGACATTGTACAACAATTGCAGGAGATGCTTCTTGAGCCCAATGGATTGATTCAAATGTTCAAGACTACTCCAGATCGAATGCCATCTAACAACCATAAGCTTGCGATTCGAGCTAATATCTTCTCAAATTTTACAATAAGTAGTTTAATTGTAAGCAGACAACGTCTGCTGGGTCAACTAGTATATATATATATATATATATATATATATATATATATATATATATATATATATATATATATATATATATATATATATATATATATATATATATATATATATATATATATATATATATATATATATATATATATATATATATATATATATATATATATATATATATATATATATATATATATATATATATATATATATATATATATATATATATATATATATATATATATATAATATATATATATATATATATATATATATATATATATATATATATATATATATATATATATATATATATATATATATATATATATATATATATATATATATATATATATATATATATATATATATATATATATATATATATATATATATATATATATATATATATATATATATATATATATATATATATATATATATATATATATATAAAGTATATCGAAACAGGTACACAATATTTTACCAAGCATCCCCAATAGCTTAAATAGTTCAAACGAACTGTCTATTTGTACTCCCAAACCGGTAGTATATGAGCACGATCAAGTGCACAATCTTTTACCAGTCAAGGTGGTGCATTCGTTCATGCCTTGACATACCCTGCATGGGGATGGTTGGTAAAAGATTGTGTACCTGTTTCGAAAAACTACCTCACAATGCCCTCCGCTCAATTTCAAAACTACTTCTATTCAATTTTCACCGCCTGCCGTGAGGTAACGGAACTATCAATACTTTCTCTTAACAACTTTGTTCTAGCAAAAAATTGCTGTCTACTCCTAGAGCCTCATGGTGATGAGAAATTATTTCCTTCTCAAAACAACATCATCACAGATCATTACCCCGCGTATGGGAGAATACAAGGAAAGACTATATCAGTGAATGATGAAGTAATTCAAGAAAACCATTGAATTGAAATAAAATTTCATGCTTTATAGAATTGAACATCGTGTTTTATTGTTCAAAATAAAATGATTTGTTAATTCAACGAAGGGCATGTGTTACATAACATTAGAAAAACCGAGGCAGAGGCAGCAATATGGCTGCTATGATTTCATAGAAATATATTTTATTAAAACAATAATTTTACCATTTTAGTTTAAAACGAAGTTTAAAATAAGTGTGATTGTTAAAAATCAAATATTATTTAAACAAATATCAGTCAGCGGTGATTACTTAAGATAATTTGATTGGTTTGATTTTAATTGAATTTTCAATTGATTTGGTATTTTTTTGTGAATTGAAACAAATTGAAACCTTCTATTGAATAGCAGCAACATATTTTGTTAATTAGAAACAAAGTGATTTTTAGGATGAAAAAATATTTTGGTTTTAATAATTAATTAACCGATTGAGTAAAAAAATAAATGCGACTATTCTACGCCGTGTCCAATATATTCTCATACAAAATAAAACTCCATTATTTCAAATCGATAATCCAGATTTTATTGATAACTTTACCCATTATATTGCAATATAATACTGATCGACTACAGCATATGTTTTTGAACAACACCGCCTCTAACCTTCTTGACCAGCGCCAGACGTTTTTCGAATCCATCACAGGTGGCACGCACGACTTCCATTGGCATTTCGTCCCGAATTCGTTTGATTACGGCTTTGATTGGTTCATATTAGACGTCCTGTGGTCATTTACCTTTGCCAGCATGTATGACCATACGAAATAATCCAATGGATCCAGATCTGGTGAACTGGGAGGCCATTCATTCTTGTCCAAAAAGTCGGTTAAATTTTCTCGGCACCAGCCCTGAACGAGATTTGCAGTATGTGATGGCACTCCGTCCTGCTGAAACACAAAGTGATCTACAAACACCTCTTGTACATATGGCTTGACAACTTTCTCCAAAACTCCCGTTTTATAATATACGGCATTCACTCTAACGCCTCTTTCGATAAAAACCAGTGGTAATTTGCCTCGCTTGCAAATTCCTCTCTAAACAATCACTGACAGGGCACTTTGGAACCGTGGAATGTTTCTATTACACCCTGGAACAGTTCTCGAGAGAGAGAGAGAAAGCCCACAATCTGTCGTTCTGGACATTGTGGGATTGTTGCAGGACGAATAACTTTTCGTCGGAAAAGATAAATTCTTCCCCACCGTGCCGTGACAAAAGCAGACTTGCTCTTTCGAGTCGTTTCTTGAAAGGTTTCGAAACTCGGTGAACCTTATGTTTCTTGAAAGCTTGTAATCCGAAGTCATTTTGCAGTATATTGTATGTATACGATCTCGGATCATTCAGATCTGCGGCATTTTACGTACAGAGCGCTGTGATTTTCATCTTATCCGTTCCGTGGCCACTTTAACAACTCGTGCAGTCCGCACTGTACGAGTACGACCGGATCTCTTCCGGTCATCCAACGAGCAGGTGTCGCGGTAACTTTGGATGGTTCGGTACACAAAATCCCGCTTTACTCCGAGGTTTTTCAAATTTCTGCCCGGGCGCTCACCTTTCAAAAACTTTTTAATCACCACAGCACGAAACTCCTTCATCGCTGGTAAAAGATAAACACCGAATGAAAACAATCGGACATAACCTAAAAGCGTTTGTATAAACATAGTGCAAAACTACACCAACACATACGTGAAGCATGTTGAGTAGTTGCAGGACACCAATGCAAGTAAAAAGTGTCCGAGAATATTTTGGACACGGTGTAAATCAAATATTATTAAAATTAATATCACACAGCGGTGATTACTTTAAATAATTTTATTGGTTTGATTTGAATTAAATTTTGAATAAAATGAACGAACGAATTGAAGTGAATTGAAAGAATAGAAGTGAAGAGAAAGTGTATTGATAGTTCCGTATAGGGCAACGCCTGGCTTTGAGTTTTTTTTTTTAATAATCATTTATTTGTACAGGCTCAATCGACATAACTTTACAGAGCCAAATTTTCATACTTTTATTCATCATTTATCTTAAAACTAAAGTAAGGATGGAAGAGCCGATTACTCACGGCCGTCTCGAGGTTAATAGGAATTACAAATTACGGATGGGAAAGAGGGTGGGAATTTAAAGTATGGTTTACATAACACATTAAATTTAAATTCTAAATTATTGAATCACTTATAACTATACAATTTATGGTTTTCTTTTGACTTGAACATTTTTTTAAAAAGAAAAAAAAACACACACACATACACATATAAAAAAAAACTTAAAGTAAACATACAGGTTAAACTAACTACAATCTAAGGCTAATGTTAGTCAAAAACACATAAATGAGTTTCATGTACTCCAAATCACGTACAGCCAAAATATCGCGAATTGACAGATTGGGTTGTCTACCTCGAGCTCGAAGGGAATCATAAAGCCCCGATCTGACCTCACGATGTTCAGCACAAGACCAAATAACGTGATCTGCGTCCTGATAGCCTTGTCCACACTCACAGAGATTGCTGTCGCTCAGCCCAACCCGGTATAAATGAGCGTTCAAAGAATAATGATTGGACATGAGGCGAGACATGACACGAATGAAGTCTCGACCCACATCCATCCCGCTGAACCAAGATTTCTTCGACACCTTTGGGATGATAGAATGTTGCCATCGCCCCAAATCTCTTTTACTCCATTTATTCGCCAGCTGACGAGTGACTGTTGACAAAAAAATAGTAAAAAATTCGTTGAAGGCGATTTGTCGATCATAAATATCGCCTTCCATAGCGCCCACCTTTGCAAGCGAGTCCACTTTCTCATTGCCCGGAATTGAACAATGAGAAGGGACCCATACAAAGGTGATGATAAAATAACGCGAAGATGAGGCACTTAGAAGCTCCTGTATTTTCATGAGAAAATACGAGGAGTGCTTTACCGGCCTCAAGCTGATCCGGTGTTAGTGAGGCAACAATTTCTAGCGTCAAGTGTATTGCCGCTAATTCAGCGACATATACGGAACAAGGAGCATGAAGTTTACGATTGGCGCTATAAATTTCATTAAATATTCCAAAGCCTGCTGACTCCTCTATCAATGATCCGTCAGTGAAGAACGATTTAGTGGAATCAACTTGGCCAAACTTTGCAGCAAATATCACCGGAGCAATCATAGGACGATGATGCTCTGGGATTCCATGAAGCTCCTGCTTCATGGATAAATCAAAATGAACCGAATTGTCGTAATCGGAGAAGCAAACACGATTGGACATGTTCGGCGAAAGGCTGACATCCTGTGTTATGGTACAAGGTCATGAAGCGAGTTTGAGGATTCAACTCAAGGAGCTTCTCAAAATTTTCGATCACCTCGGGGTTCATAACTTCACACCTGGTGAGGAGTCGGAGAGATAATTCTGAAAACCGATCCGAGAGTGGCAACATGCCAGCCAGCACTTCAAGACTCATGGTGTGAGTCGAGTGAATGCAACCTAACGCGATACGAAGACACCGATACTGAATACGTTCCAGTTTAATGAAGTGCGACCGAGCCGCTGACTGAAAACAAAAACTACCGTATTCCATAACCGACAAAATCGTTGTCCGGTACAACGTTAGAAGATCTTGTGGATGAGCTCCCCACCAGGTCCCGGTAATTGTGCAGAGAAAGTTTATCCTTGGCTGGCACTTTCGCTTCACATACTCAATATGGGATCTCTAGGTGCACTTTGAATCGAACCAGACCCCAAGATATTTAAAGGACATAGAATGAGTTATCGGCTTACCCCAAATTTGATAAAAAAAATACGCCGTCATCTGCAAGTTGTCTCAACGTACAGTTGTCACTTAGACAACTGTCAATGTCTTTGACATAAAAATTATACACAAGGGGGCTTAAACATGATCCCTGGGAGACCCATGATAGCTAATCGTGAAGCTGTAGAGGTTCCATGAGAAAAGCTCTATGATGTTTCTCATGACAGCAAATTGGTACAAAAAATTATTCATTAATGGTGAAAAGCCACAAGCGTGGGAGTTTATCTGAAAGAACTTCAACAGATACTGAATCAAAAGCTCCCCTTTATGTCCAAGAATACAGAAGCCATTTGCTCTATGCAAAAGCTAACTTGAATATCTGTGGAAACAACGCGAGACAGTCGTTCGTTCGCCTCACTTTCTACGGAAACCATGTTGAGTATCTGGAAAGCAGGTTGTTCGTCTCAACCCATTTGTCCAGACGGAAAAGGATCAATTTCTCCAACAACTTTCGAATACAAGATAACATCGCGATGGGTCGATAGAGTTGTAGTGTCGGACGCGGGCTTACCAGGTTTTTGAATGGCACATACTCTCACCCGTCTCCAATCATCCGGTACAATGTTGAGTTCCAGAAACTGATTAAACAAGTTCAACAGCGCTTTCTTCGCGACGTCTGGGAGGTTCTTAAGCGAAAGTTGAACTTGATCCTGTCAGCCCCTGAGCCGTATGTGCCACACGCAGGAGTGCAGAAAGAATCCCACTACCTCTACCACGCAACCTTCGCGCCGTGTTCCAAAGAGTACTCATCGACGTTTTGCGTGATGGCCTGTTCACAAATGTTCGCCAGTAACCACGCTTTCTGGCCTTGATGAGGTCTCTTGAGTTCGCATTCACGAGAGCCAGTGTATACTTCGAGGTCGCACAGGTGTTCCACGTCTACCTGAAAACTTTAAACGCGTCGGACTCTTTGAAACCTGGGAACTGCATTGCTGATCCCACCATTGAGAAGTGGCGTTTCCTGCCAGATGACGTCCCGTGGAGCTGGTCGGAGGTTTGAAGCTTGAAGCGCGCTGTCTAAGATCAGGTTGGAAAGAGGAAGTTATACTCTTCCAGCGGTGGTAACAGCACCCTTTAACCGTCGTTCACGGCTGGCATCCACTGCTGTCCTAAACTTTGTCCAATCGAGGTGGCAACGGGTAGGGTCATACGGGACGTTGACAGATTTCAGACGGATTGAACCCGGTGGCAACCGAAATTTTGTGGACAAATGATCACTGCCTGCGTGGGATCTTGAATCGCGTTCCATGTGCGAAATCACACGCGATATTGAATTCGAACGCAAAGTGCGAGGTCTGATCTACTGCCAGTCTGAAGGGATGTACCAGCCAGGCACGTGGTACACTTCTCCTGCTGAGTGGGTACTGTCATATTGAGAGATTGGGTCACGAGAGGTGCTATATATTAGGGAAGGCCGGTTGTCCATCTATTTTTTGCACAGTTCTCCCCAGCCTCCGTACCGTGAGAGTCCCGAAATCTTCGCGACCAACCCCGCGGAGCAGAAAGAGACCGAACAAACGGTCTGAGAGTTGTTTTCGGTTAGTGGCTCTGGTTAAAGGCTCTTGGAGGAATATAAACGGAAGCAATGCGAGAGGCTTTTATTTTTAATAACAGCCTGACATGCGACAAATTCAAATACCTGGATATGCTGAAAAATTCACTCCCTATGAGTTGAGTCCAACACTTTTTGATCCCCAAAAGTACTCCCCTCCACGCGAATCACTCACGATCGTTAAGGCGAATAATATTGCAAATCGCGAAACGGAAGGCTGATTTCGGAAGAAGAGACCATGTTTCACACAAGAGCAACTGCATATCACAACCAGTGATAGCGTGAGCTAGAAATTTGAATGATTTCCAATTTAGGAACCAGAAACATCGACAATCTCCACTGTCAGAACGGTGATCAAACTCTGACCTCATTTGGAAGGTTATTCCATCGAGAGGAAATGGTAGCTGCAAGGGAGGCCGCCTAATTGTCAATTTAGCTTGGGCAAAAAGTCTCTCACTGTTGGAAGCACTGCCAGAAACAATGCTTTTGAGAGGGCCGAAATTATCGAGGTACTTGAAGATACCTTCGGCAATGTCATCAAATGAGAACAGCCCACTACATGCTGAGGGGGCTTCCCCACTGACTGTAAAATAGGGGCTTCAGGGGTTTTGGATGTCCCCGGAGAGAGTGCAAAGTCCTGCGGGTGTAGTTAGATGGTACGAAAACAAGGTGGACTAGGCTTTTCCTTTTTTTCAACCTTTCCTTTGAATGATGGCCAAGCTGGTTCACGTATGAGCTTCTTTTCAGCAACTTTCCAAGTGGGCAAGGATCAGCGTTCTTTGCTTCCTTGAAGCTCCTTCCAAGGCAGAAAAAGTGAACGATGCTCCCTCAACTCAGCCGAATCAAAGTCAGGACGCGGCATACTGAAACAAGACGTTTTGAGCGGAAGGGATTTCCAAGTAGTTGGCTTCGGGTGCCTCCGGTGAAGCGTCCAGTGCAGAAGCACCAGCTTCTCGGCGAAAAGATTGCCCGGAACGCTGTTTTAGTGAGTTGCGCTCTAATTTTTCCCGCGTTGTTTGTAAGCCGGGCCACGATGAGCAGAGCATGGGAGGAGTCTCGCTACAAAGCGCCTTGGTGTGCTGTATCTGCGCACGCGCCATCCTCATGCTTCTCCCCGCAGTTGGAGCAGCGTGTTCTGTTGCCGCAATGGGAGGTCCACATGTCCCATCTGCTTTTTGCACTTTTCGCGAGATCGCTCCGAGGTACAAACAACCGCGCAAGGTAGTCGCGGAAGTTTTCCCAATTCGACGTATTGAGGGAGTGGCTGAGCCAGAGAAGGTTACGCGAAACGAGTCTACGGCGGTGTAAACTTGTTTTCGCCCTTGCCGTTGGTTCGACACTGGCGCAAGTTGGCGTACATCAAGTATCTTAACCGGGTGCCAGACGGGGTTCTTAAATCGACCAACCCCCCGCTTCAGCGGCGGATCAGTCAGGGGTCAGACTCTGTTTCGGAGACCACGCCTTGAGTTTCAATGCCTCCGAGCTGGGACGCATGCGCTACACCGCAGCGCTGAGTTGAGACGGCAATCTCATTATCGTTTGGAGATTGCACACATTACAACGCGGCACAAAAGATGGCACACAAAAAAACACATAATGCTAATAACAAGTCAGAAGTTTATTGGGTCTGGATCTCTTAATCATCTCGGTCACGGCCGAGAAGTCGCTTCGATCAGATCATCGTGAAATTTGACAAGCATTTACGAGGTTTCGGTTGGGCCGAAAATAAACAACCCATGGCCCGATTTTGTTGAACTATCTGGATATGAACGTGATCTGGTAACCTCTATGAGCTACTCTCATCATTGCTGGTACAATAGATGATTCATCTTGCAGATAAATCATCCATGGCTCGCCTGGCGTGGAGCTGTCACGCTCAGCCACTAACGTAATTATCTACGATCAATCACACTGAATAAAACAAACTAAACCTAGAAAACAAAACTAAAACTACAGTACACTACACACACTCATCAGCATCACTCTCCACATACACACACACCACGTGATGAAAACTACGCATATCTTAGATATACTACTGCAAACTTATCTTTTCTGTATGTACTCACGGATCTGGATCTGCACCTTGGGCGATCGAATGTGTGCTTGAGGCGACGATGGAGTGATCCACGTGCTAATGTCATCTGAGGCGGGAGGCCTGAATGGTGATGAGGATTTTGCTGGTCAGTAGTAGGTTGAGTGGATGGAAGAATGCACTACACACTGATGTAGCTGCTGGTAGCAGCGCTGCATAGATGCGGAACAATATGGCTTCTCCGATCCGTGGCAATATTGCTATCATAATCAAGTGGACGTTGTTTGCACCACTTATCACACAATGTCCTCTTCTTTACAACAACCAGATGATTTCACTCACGACGATTTCACTGGCGATCGAGAAAGCAATGCCGATGACTGTAAAAACAACTCAACAAAAGCTTCCAAAACGGCGACGGACCAGAAAACGAGGAACTGTACCGTTCGTTTGTTCACTAGACTTAATGAACTTAAAAATTGAAAGAATACAGGGATTTGAATACGACGAGAACGCACGGTAGTATCTGAATCGAGCACAACAACCGCTTTTATGCAATGCAGGGTTGTGAGGAGAAATCGCCCCGACTGGTAAGGTTAATTTACCGTCGCTTCTGAGAGCTTCGCACGGGAGATGAGAAGTATCATAAGCAAACTTCATCGAATCGTTACCGCGCATGGAAATACAATAAACAACAATCAAGTGCCAAACGACGTAATGGTTTTGCTGGCTGCAATTTCATCATTGTTTATTATTTAAAAAAATGCGTTAAGGTGGCTTAACAATACATTTTGTTTTGAGCGATGAAACACAATGTTTAATTCTTCAAAGCATGATGTTTTATTTCAACTCCAAGGTTTTGTTGGTAAATATTTAAACCAAAATTTTAGTTAAATTGATTCCTATTTTGTATTGGTAAAGCTTTTTTTTTGTATATTTAATAGTCGCAGCCTTGCCTAAATTTTGGTAAATTT
>JASCZW010020863.1:0-11578 GCA_034211315.2 Aedes japonicus
AGATACGCTTCGGAGAGGTTGATGATGCTGAAGACTGCACTTCCGTTGAGCTGCGTGGAAATCTCCTCCGGGGATGGAAGAGGATGATTATTGGCCACGAGTGCTTCGTTGAGTCCAGTGTAAAAGTCCACACAAATACGAATTTTCCCATTCGGTTTGCGTACGGCTACGATCGGAGCGGCCGACTCCGAGAAATCGATCTGGAGACGTACCAATTCGTCATCCACCAGCGAAATGGTGTTGGATGGTGCTGGTCGCTTCGAATTGAAAACAGGTTCGGCGTTAGATTTAAAAAATGGCTTTACCTTTGTCATTGTGCAGTGTCCTAGCGAATTGCTGAAAACCACCGGATGGTTGGCTGCGATGTGATTTCCTCGAAACATGGCCCAGGTACTGCTGTGACTTGACTGCAGAGCGTATCGAATGGAACCGACCATAGGTTGAACATGTCGATCCAATCAATTCTGAGCACGTTGAGTTCCGGTGATGACGTCGCAAAACACTGGCCACGCTTGACCATGCTGTTGACCATGCGGGTGACTTTACAATGGAATTCGCCGATGAGAGCTAGTGGTCCACCGGATGCGTTGGATGCTTCAATCGATGATGGTGTCAGCTTTTGGCGTCCCAGTTGATGCCACGTTGTTTTGACAATTACCGTGATTCGCTTGCGGAGTCCAGTTGTAGCGAAAAAACGACGTCGTTGATGGTGATCGTCACATATTTGCGTTTTGTTGAGGTATTGGCGATGTGGTTCACGAAATTCTCTTTAGCTTCAGGTCTGGAACTGGCCTTCATTTAGAACTGCTTCTCCTCTCGGGGTTTAGTGGAAGAGCCTCTTGAAGGCTTTTTAACACAACCACAATAGCATTCTTTGTGGTCGGTGCGGCTGCATGACTTGCATAGATGGTCAGAAAATAGACAGTCGCGAACATTTTCGGTGGACGTTGCTGGGCTTCTTCTCCGAGATGCTGTGAACCGAATTTTTCGAACTTGATGGTTGTTCGATCATTGTGGTGTCCGACTTGAGGTCGTCGATCAGAGTTTAAATGGTCACCGGAACTTCTGCTGTCTCATCTTCGATGCGGGAAAGAAGTCTTGCTCGGGTATCCGCGTAGTATAGTGCTTTGAGACCACAGACGAACATAAAGCACTTGAATTGATCGATCTTCAAATCCTTGACCTCTTTACACACCATGTTGACCTTGCCACCATATGTGATGCTATTGTCCGACTCCAATTTCATCAGTTGCAGACATTGATTGCGCTTGTGGAAAACGGAGGATTGCCTGCCAATGATCTTGGCTAGCGTCTTGACAGTTTCGGCGAACGTGATAGCTTCGGAGAGATGTAGTTGACGTTGCGACTGTTAGAGGACGTGTCCAACTTCCGCAGCAGGAGTCGAACCTTTGCTGCATCGCCCAGACTACGTGCGTTGCTTTCGAAAAGATCTGTGTTTCGGACGCGCCACTTTTAGAATGTGGTCCTGTTCTCCGGATTGAAAAAAAAACGGGAACTGTTCGTTCCCGAAAGATATTTGAATTTTTTGAAGCAGTTTTTTCATCATCCACTACAACAGAACTGAATTGTGCGAGAAGTTGTTCATAAAGTGTTCTGAAGCGTATTTTCACGGCAGCGTATTTTCACCGCAGAGTCCGCAGGTCGCCTTCTTCTTTGTGCGCCTCTTCATCTTGTACCAGTCGGTTCGTTTTCGAGAACCATTTTAACAGGGCTGTCGTCTGACATTCTTACGACATGCTTAGCCTGCCGTAGTCGACCGATTTTGGCGATGTGTACGATGGGAGGTTCCCCAGCAACTGATGCAAATCATGGTTCATTTGCCTTTTCCACGTTCCGTCTTCCATCTGCACTCCACTGTAGATCGTATGCAGCACCTTCCTTTCAAAGACTCCAAGGGCTTGTTGGTCCTCCACGAGTAATGTCCATGTTTCGTGGGCGTAGAGAACTAGCGGTCTAATTAATGTCTTGTAGATTGTCAACTTTGTAGTTCCCAACTTTGTTCGATCTTAGCCATAATGCGCCTTTGTATTTCTCTGCTTGTGTCGTTATTGCCGATTACCAATGAGCCCAGATACACGAATTCAACTACTACCTCGTTTTCATCACCGTCGATGCTTCATATATCATTCAACTCAGCACGATGAACTGAGCACATGTCTGTGTGTATGTATGTGTGTGTGCGTTACAAATAATGTCACATCGGTTTCTCAGCCATTTGTGAACCGATTTCAGTTCTGTTGACGGCAAATGGAAGCTACAACATTCCCATAGAACGTTATTGATTTTTTTTTCATTCGAAAATTTCGTTACGAAGATATGAACGAAACAGTACTTGACGGCCTATTTTAATAGTAATCAAACAGTTTAGTCTCCGATTACATACTGAGCTATTTGTTTACCGATTTTAATTTTGTTGGTGCCAAATCAACAATGAAATTTCCAAATAATTGGTTAAAAATTTCATTATGATTGGATAATCTTTCATGGAGATATGACCAAAACAATACCTGAGAGCACATAATTGTGAGATGAAAATATACTCGTTGCAGTGCAAAACCAAACAAGACCAATCACACCAATCGATGCCGCTTGCATTCTATTGTGTCGTATCTTAGCACATACAGCGGACTAGCCACACTATGCGACTGTATAGAATTAGAGCAGCATCGATTGGCTCAAGTGGTCTGGTTTTGAACTGCAACGCGTATATTCGAAAATGCTACATTTACTATAACTACATAATTTTCAATGAACATGCACTTATTAAACATCTTGAATCCATATCAATAATCAAAATTGACGTTTGGGATTGTCTTATAATTTATTCTATGGACTGATTATATGAAATTTCTAATATTTATGTAATTTCCCCATTTATATAATTAACATAAACAGGTCGTTAAAGACTATTTATGGCAATATTTTAATCACATTGATGAACACTACGTTCAGGATTGACAAATAGTTCTTTTTATAAACTGTATGTATGACATATCCAATATTCCTGGATCTTCCTAGATTTTCTGATGAAAATATGTACCCAGTACAATATTGGCCTTATTTGAGTTCGTAATTAAGTGAAGTGTAAGAAGGGTTCAGTCTCACCATCGGTGGATTAATGCGGGTTTTTTAAATCAATTTGACCTCTGAAATTTTGTATAACATCATAAAAGACCTTTTTTTGCATATTAACCCATGATTCAACTGTTCTGACTTACACTTTGATTTTTGTTTTTTATATTCTTGCACCGGGCATTGCAACAACCTAGCAAGTAACAATCTATGATAAAATTCGGCTCTCATGTAGATGGGAGTTTATCTCCTTCTGACAAATTTCATGTTCTTACTTCAATAAAATGATTACAAAGATTCTTTTTCATAATGGCCCAGTGGTTCTCCATCGGCCCTAGCTCCCTTGTATTTGGCGGATTAAGATCTATGAGTGACATTGTTATCACTTACCTTAAGAACCACTCCAATACGATGGTAATTTGTATTTGAAATATTTTTAAGACTCTATTTTTATAATTATAATCAACTGATGGTATAACTCTCATATTGTATACAAACCTTAGCAGCACACATGTTATCATTCCGCATCGAACGCTGAAGTGCTTCGGTCGAGTTTTTTTTCACTCCGCACTACGCTTTGTTTTCCAACCTTGGTTGAACCAACCACGTGATTATTGTGGAAAAATAAGTGAATTGTTTTCAACCGCCGAAATCCAGCCGAGCGTTCCTTAAGGGAAGCAGACATTCCCGGCCGAGTCCGACGGATGTTCTGTAAAATTACCAACCGGTACCCATCATCACCATCAGCATAATCGCAGCAGTGACGGTCATCGCCCCACTCACAGGCGGTCACCATCCGGTGCTTTGTTTAAGAGCAACAGCAGACGGAGCCTCATAGACGACAATAGCCTACACAACAGCAGCGGGCAAGTAGCACATTTGTTTTTGTTCCCTCTCGTCTGTTAGTGGAGTGTGTATTTTCTTCCATATAGTAGAATCGTTTGCATAGGGTGGTTCAAAAAAAAACATTTGATTTACCTTATTTGTTTTTGTTATTAATTTTTTTTCTCTTTTTTTTGATTGTTTTTGATTAAATTTATTTTTGCATGGATGTTCCTAAGGGGGGCAACTTGCCTCCCAAAGATATTTTTAGGACACGCTGTTATCAGCCGTCTTCTGCCTCTCCTTGGGTTGTCTACTTTCGGCAGAAAGCGAAAGCCCTAGACTTTTTGGGCATTAAACGAAATTTGACGCGTCGTTATCCGGGGACCGAATTTCATCAGGTCAACCGAAACAAACTGCGTGTTACTGCACCTACGTATAAAAATGCAAATGATATTGCTAGTGACGTAGGTTACAATGCCGAGTACTACGTCTACATCCCATCTCGAGATGTGGAGATAGATGGTGTGGTTTCTGCAGCGACCCTGACGTGTGAAGACGTTATGGAAGGTATGGGGCGACTTCCTAATTCTGTTTCGTCTACCATTGAAATTTTGGAATGTAAAAAATTGCATGCAGCATCAATGGTAGATGGAAGAAAGACGTATTTACCGTCGGACTCGCTACAAGTGACCTTCGCCGGATCAGTTCTCCCAAAATTCGTTGAAATTGATAATGTTTTCTTTCCAGTGCGCCTTTTTGTACCAAGGGTATTTAATTGTACCAAGTGCAAACAGTTGGGTCATACGGCTAATTTTTGCGACAACAAGCCCCGTTGTGGCAAATGCGGCCAAAGGCATTTAGAGGATGCTTGCCAACAGGAAGCAACAAAGTGTGCTTACTGTGGCAAAGAGCCTCTACATGATTTGCAGAACTGCCCCATGTACAAGAGGCACACTGGTAACGTGAGACGTTCCATACAAGAACGCTCCAAGCAGACGTATGCAGAAATGTTAAAGTCGCAAAACGGAGCGTCTGCATCGTCTGTATCAGCCCCAGAAATGAAAATCCTTTTATAATTTTGTCTTCCGATGAACTGGACTCTGACGTAGCCGATGAGAGTGGTTTTCCGGAGGTACACGCCCCCGGTAAAAGGAAGCCATGTAGTTCCCCGGGTGTGCGCCGGAAACAAATAAAAGCCACTCTCAAAAGCTTGCAAAAAAATGGAGGTAGCGGGGTCCATTTAAAAACCGAATAAACCGGTAATAGCTGATGCATCCGTTCCTAGCTGTAGCTATGCCGCCCCGCCGCTACCTAATAACAGTAACCGTAAGAGGTTGCCAAAAACACCAAAAACAAGTACTACGTCTTCTCGCAATTCAAAAAATATCCCGTCCAAGCGAGGTAAGATTAATTTTAAGGACATTGTGGATAATATTTTAAATGCTCTTGGTCTTTCGGATGCTTCATCGCTCCGAGGAATTATCGACCTGCTTATTCCTAAAGTTGGAAACTACTTTAAGCAATTGACTGTATCATGGCCCCTCATTGGTGAGTTCATATCTTTCGATGAATAATTCGTCGAGTGAGGTCCAAGATATGATCACCGTATTACAATGGAACTGTCGTAGTCTAATACCTAAATTAGACTCGTTCAAGTATTTGATTCACAATTCTGATTGTGATATATTTGCTCTCTGTGAAACATGGCTTTCTCCTGAAGATGAATTAAACTTCCACGATTTTAACATTATTCGCC
Organism: Aedes japonicus; assembly: GCA_034211315.2. Taxonomy (NCBI): domain Eukaryota; kingdom Metazoa; phylum Arthropoda; class Insecta; order Diptera; family Culicidae; genus Aedes; species Aedes japonicus. The sequence goes on from JASCZW010020863.1 coordinate 5,675, forward strand.
TGGACCGAGATGATTCATATGGTGGCGTACTTTTTGGGGATCAAAAAGTGCTACCCCTTCTATAAAATCTCACTCCCAATAATCTCAGGCATTGAAATCGTCGCTTGCCAAATAAATGTAAAGAATAAAGATCTTTGCATAGCTTCTGTCTATGTCCCTCCGAGGACATCAATAAACCGCCGTCAACTTTGGAGTTCAGTTAATTTACTTCCATCTCCAGTTTTGATTCTGGGCGATTTGAACTCCCACGGTACTGCTTGGGGCGAACAATACGATGACAATAGAGCGGGTATTTTCTATGACTTATGCGACGATTTCAACTTGACCATCTTGAACACTGGGGAAGCGACACGAATAGCAAAACCTCCTGCCAGGGAGAGTCGACTTGACATATCTTTGTGCTCTAATTCACTATCATTAGATTGCCTGTGGAAGGTAATCAATGATCCCCATGGTAGTGATCACTTACCAATTATTATCTCAATCACAACTAGTTTGAAAAAAACAGACCAGTCAACCCATGTCCCTTATGACCTCACGAGGCATATTGATTGGCAACATTTTGCATCGGCGGTAACCCTTGGTATTGATTCTACCGATCCTCTTCCACCATTAGAAGAGTATCGTTTCCTTTCCGAACTAATGTACAAAAGTGCATTAGAATCTCAGAAACGACGTGTTCCAAGTGCATCCCTCAAAAGAAGACCCGCCACCCCTGGATGGGATGACGAATGCACTAAGTTGTATCTTGAGAAATCCGATGCGTTTAAAGATTATCGTAGACATGAAACATGTGAGCTTTTTGAAAAGTACCTAAAGCTTGAAAAAAAGCTTAAAAACTTACTCAAAGCAAAGAAACGCAATTATTGGCGTTCGTTTGTAGAGGGACTATCTAGAGAAACCTCGATGACAACGCTTTGGAGAAAGGCTCGTTACATGCGAAACCGCTCATCCTCCAATGAGAGTGAAGAATACTCCATGCAGTGGATATTCGACTTCGCTAAAAAGGTTTGCCCAGACTCTGTCCCAACACAACCGAATTTACGGGATTCCACCCGAAGTAACGGTTTTCTGGACGAACCATTTACAATGTTGGAATTTTCAATGGCACTTCTTTCATCGAACAACTCTGCTCCGGGAAGCGATATGATTAAATTCAACCTTCTGAAAAAATCTCCCCGATGTCGCTAAAGACGATTACTTAACCTGTACAACACTCTCTTAGGATTAAACATAGTTCCACCCGAATGGAGACAGGTTAAAGTAATAGCTATTCAAAAAGCCTGGGAAACCAGCGTCTGATTACAATTCATACCGTCCGATCTCTATGCTATCGTGTTTAAGGAAATTGTTAGAAAAAATGATCCTATCAAGACTTGACCGCTGGGTTGAATCAAACAACCTGCTATCAAATACGCAATTTGGTTTCCGAAAGAGCAAAGGAACAAACGATTGTTTAGCGTTGCTTTCATCTGATATACAGCTGGCCTTTGCACACAAGGAGCAATTGGCTTCAGTGTTTCTGGATATTAAGGGCGCATTTGATTCAGTTTCCATAGATATACTGGCAGATAGCCTGCACAGTAATGGTTTACCAGGAATTTTGAATAATTTTTTGTATAATTTACTGTCAGAAAAACAAATGACCTTCAATCTAGGTCAACTGACAACTTCCAGAATTAGCTACATGGGCTTACCCCAAGGCTCATGTTTAAGTCCCTTACTTTATAATTTTTATGTTAAAGATATTGATAATTGCTTGAAAATTGATGCACGCTAAGACAACTTGCAGACGATGCTGTGATCTCCTTAAGAGGTCCGCGTGCGGAAGTCTTGCAAAGACCATTGCAAAATTCCCTAAATAATCTGTCCATCTGGGCCAGAAATTTGGGGATCGAGTTTTCACCGCAAAAAACCGAATTGGTAGTGTTTACTAGAAAGCGGTTCCCAGCCCAACTGCGTCTCAAGCTGTTGGATAGAGACATTACCCAATCTTTGACCTTCAAATACCTTGGAGTCATGTTTGATTCAAAATGCACTTGGAGTACTCACATTGCGTATTTAAAACAGAAATGTCAACCAAGGATCAATTTTCTTAGATCAATTTCCGGAACATTGTGGGGTGCTCACCCGGAAGACCTTATTAAACTCTACAAAACAACTATTCTTTCAGTTCTCGAATATGGCTCTTTTGCTTCCTCTCGGCAAGAAACAGCCACCTCATTAAATTGGAACGCGTTCAATATCGTTGTTTACGTATTGCCCTTGGCTGTATGCATTCAACGCATAATATGAGCCTGGAGGTTCTGGCAGGAGTTAAACCCTTACAGAACCGCTTCTGGGAGCTCTCATCTAGAATACTGATCAAGTGTGGAATCAGTAACAACCTTGTGATTGAAAACTTCGAAGAAATGCTCGAATTGAGTACCCAGTCTAGATTCTTGCGAATCTATATTAACTATATGTCATCCATTATTAGTCTTCCATGCTATAGTTCTCCTAGTGTACGCTTCCCTTATCACAGTTCCTCCATTGATTATGATCTCTCCATGAAACAGGCCATTCAAGGAGTTCCAGATCAACTTCGGCCTATTTTAATTCCCCATATTTTTATTGAAAAGTACCGACATGTCAATTGCAATAGTAGATTTTTCACTGATGGGTCGCGCATTGATGGATCCACTGGTTTCGGTGTTCACAATGAATACACATCTGCCTTCCGGAAACTTCAGGAACCTTGTTCCGTATATGTTGCTGAGCTGGCAGCAATCAATTTCGCATTGGGGATAATTTCCGGCATGCCCATAGACCATTATTTCATCTTCTCAGATAGTCTCAGTTCTATTGAGGCCCTGCAGTCGATGAAAACAGTAAGGCACTCATCTTACTTCCTTGCAAATATAAGGGAGCAGATGTGTGCGTTGGTCGAAAGATCATTTAAGATTACCTTTGTATGGGTCCCCTCACATTGTTCAATCCCAGGCAATGAGATGGCGGACTCTCTAGCAAAGGTGGGCGCATAAGAAGGCGATATTTTGAAAGAAGAATTTCACATGATGAATTTTTCCCATTAGTACGTCAGAGTTCTCTTCAAAGTTGGCAAAACGATTGGACAAGTAATTCTCTTGGGCGGTGGTTACATTCCATTATTCCAAATGTTTCGTCGAGATCGTGGTTCAAAGGTCTGGATGTAAGTCGCGGTTTCATTCGTGTGATGTCAAGACTTATGTCCAACCACTACTCGCTAGACGCACATCTCTACAGAATTAACCTCGTCGATAGCAATTTATGTAGGTGCGGAACCGGTTATGATGACATCGCTCACGCAGTTTGGCATTGCCGGATAATGATGCCTCCAGAGCACGACTATTGGATACCCTAGTGGCCCGAGGTAGAACAACCCTTCCGCGAGATAAGAGATGTTTTGGGAATGCGTGATCTTCCCTACATGCAAGCGATTTACGAATTCCTTTGTTTGTCTGATCTAAGAGTGTAACGTCATCACCCTCCTTCCTTCCACTCTAGTAAATTCCCTACCATTGTGTCCCAGTTAACCTATCCATTTGTTTCCGTGCTACTTGTACCTGCCTAGCAATCTGTGGTCACCCATCTGCGGCTTTGTTCCTGGAAGGGACTACAGGGATCGAGGATTTGGTAGATGTCGCAACCAAAAGCAGCAAATAATGGCTTAAATAAGTTACCTACCTAGCCCTTTCCAAACGAAAATGTGACCCATTAACCTCGAGCTAGCCACGAGTAATTGGCATCCCTCTTTTACTAATAACAAAAAGTAAAAATTGTTGTACAACAATATTGAATATCGGCTCCGTAAAGTGTTACACACGCCTGAGCCTAACAAATAAACGAACTGATTAAAAAAAAAAAAAAAGCACACATGTTACAGATGAGATGAAGCTTTTTAAATGTAACACATTTAAGTGAGTTTCAAATTGTTGGAACCATGTTTGGCAATTTTGTGCTGCTTGGGAAACACATTGATCTCTTTTAACAGTAAATCTCAATGAATTGATCCCAGATGTTTAAAGAGTAATTTACGGTAGTTTTATCGGGAACACCCTTCACATTAGAGTTAAATGAAAATATCTCAATACATTTAAAAGCACTTTATATTTTGAAAAATTGGTTGCAATAGTAAAATCCACAAGATGGGGTACGGGACGGATTTTAAGCAGTTTATGCAGCACTTGGAAAAATTGATGAAGCTGTATGTAATCTATAATACGAACTGCCAATATTTAGGCGTTGATCCCTCTGCTTACTTCTGATCTATCGGAATATACCTACAGAAACTAGCATTGGACTTGGAAAATTTCACTTGGAAAATTTCATGAAATAAAGTTCCCAATTGCAGGGACTCATTAAAAGCATGCGGATTGCTTGCCGATAATGAAAATGTTTTTTTCAGCTCCGCAATATGTACCTACACTAACAATATTGTATGAGTGTGATTCCGTGCATGTTGTGGGAAGACGAAATGAAATAGGCCAGTTCACGATTTGCTGTAAACGTCAATTTCCTCAAACGGCTCCTTCGTTTTACACATCCGCTCTCGAAATCAATCAACCAAAACATGTCGATTGCTATGATCACAAACTCGTCTATTAGCAGGTTATGAGACAGACGTACACAACCAAACTTTTAGTTTATCATTGATCTTTAGATTGGCATATTGGCAATGTATAGTTCTTATTTACTCGCATGGAAATTCACTCTCACGGAAATGTCAGACAAAGCGACTGTGACGACAAATGTGATGCTTCATTTAAAAACAAACAAATGCAAAAGACAGCAGGGCTTCACGTTACAATACCGGTGCGCTATAGCAATGGTTAACAAAGAAGAGAGGAAACATGGGCGTTCTCAAAAGCAACAGTGATGCCGTAGCTGCCGCTTAACAGCGAAGCATTATGTATCGTAATGCTATTGGACAGCTCTGAAACATATTTTTTTTATTGCATTTGATAGTGCTAGATGATGGACAAGATAATCAAACGCAAAGATCAACCGCAAATGACTGAATAAACGTGGAATGAATAGTGATTTCCGATCATTTAAATATGGAATCAATTTAACTCAACGTTCAACATCACATTATGGCAACGATCCTATGTGAGAAAGAGCTGATGAAGACATTCCTTCCAGTACATACGATCAAATGCAAAATACAAAAAAGCCAAATTTGAGCGACCTTCTTCAGCAGGTAGGAAACTGATGGTTTTCTGGATGATGTATTTTAAATCTTCAAAATGACAGTGATAAAATGGATATCAATCATGATTTATTTATCAAATCATTGCTTATGTTCGTATCATTAAATGTGAAATAATTTGGAAAATGTAGGAGTTTTAGACCAATTTTCAAACAACTGTTTGAAACAGTCACCCATGATTAAGCCGTTCCTAACCTTTAACGTGTACGATTCATATCATGGTCGTATCTCCTGTTGTGGTTCCTTAAACACCTTTTAAGTACTGTTAGCGATTTTCAGGGATGAGATCTGAACTTACGATTTACATCTAAAGATATTTATGTTAACGTAACGCGAGGTCACCTCTAGACTGTTGTTTCTAGAGCTAGAGTGTGCAAATGCAAGTTCAGAAACTTTACTGCTCTCCTTTAGATACTTCCACAATTTGAAAACCTAGGCAGAATTGAATTGGATTGCAATTCTATCATACGCACAATTGCTGGTTTAGAAATGTTGATGTTGTTGAGATAGCAGCAAACACAATTTGAAAGGACTCCAACTTATTACGGTCCTTCGTTACAAGTCATACCATGATAACATTTTATGAGGTGCTCTCGTTAAACTGCACGACAGGCAAACGGACCAGTGAACTCGAGATCCAGTCCTATTTACACCAATCCAAATCAATCTAAATC
>JASCZW010020864.1:0-11578 GCA_034211315.2 Aedes japonicus
CCGGATAAAAATAACCATACAATTACAATACATTAATATAAAATAACATTAAAATCTATTTCCGACCATGAATTTTATTGTTCATGAATCAGATAAAGGAAAAATAAATATTGTCATTACAATAGATCTACAGTTGATTCAATTGCGAAACAATACAATTAATAGTTATTGGTTCAAATTTGTTCGGAAAATAATGATTTTTTCTATAGTTAAGATACATAACAACCCCCCTTTTCTATTGTCAATGTCTCAGTTTACATTAGATTCTATTGTGGTAACAATAACTCCTATTGTCATCTTATAGTTGTGAACATTAAGATTAATTGTACATACCATAGATTTTATTGTATGGTAACAATACATTCAATTGTGAATCTATGAGATTTTTTTATTCGGGGACCTTGAATTATTTCAACACGAAATTGACAATTTCTACATATGGTGTAAGAAAAATTTGTTAGAACTTAATGTAAAAAAATGCAATTCCATTTCGTTTACCAGAAAACACGCAATATTGCAAAACTCTATTAAACTCGGCCAGAAAACTGTTGAAAGATGCAGTCAAATTAGAGACTTAGGTGTTATACTCGATTCTAAATTAACTTTTGCCGAACATTATAATAATATCATTTATAAAGCAAGCAACATGCTTGGGTTCATCAAAAGGTTTAGCTTGAACTTTAATGATCCATACACCATCAAAACGCTGTACATAACATATGTGAGACCCCTTCTTGAATATTGTAGCATAGTTTGGTCTCCATATCAAGATACACATGCAAGCCGTATAGAGTCAGTTCAAAAACAATTTTTGTTATTTGCCCTACGAAAGTTACACACAAAGAATAATGATTGTTAGAATTAAAAAAAAACATTGTTTAAATTGAAAAGTTGCGTTGGTTCTTTTCCGTAGAAAGTGGTTAGCTTTCACTACAAAAACGTTTTCAAACTGTCAAATCAATTTTTTCTGCTTGGTTCATTTAAAAGTTGAAACTTTCAGAACGAATTGTACACACTTAGAAAATAAAACCGAACTCGGTTGAATTTCAACCGAGTTTTCATCTGCTGAACACTCGGTTGTCTGTTCGGTTTAAATTGGAGCAACCGAGTTCTCGTTAAATTTTTATTTTCTAGCGAACTGTCAAGTTTACCGAAAAACTCGGTTGACAAAAATAAATCCGATCAGCAATAACCGAACATCGGTTTACTCAAATGCTACCGAACACTGTCAAACAAACCGACTTTTCTGTTGCAGTTACCGACTTCGGTTTTTTTTTTTGGGACTGCTTGAATTTTGGTTAAAATAGCGTAGAATTTTATGGTAATAAAACCAGTTTTTTTTTATTGATGCAAAAAAATCTTTTCGTTTTCCCTTAAGAAACTTCTCGCACGCCGTGCTTACAACGCCTACATCAGCATACAGCTGCCACTGAGAAAATCGTCCTCGAACTGAAAATATAAATAATAAACCTTCTGTTATCATAAATACAATTTATTTAATAAACATCTTACATATATCCATTCGATCACACCGCCTAATGGGTTTTTCTTTTTTCATTGTTTCTATTCCTCTCTGAAACACGCGATGGACATTTGACACGGATTGTTGACAACGTTCCGATGAATTCTATGTGACAGAAATATCTGCATAAATTGTATAATTTATTGATGTTTAAAAACACAACTTACTATTTTTCACTTCCACGAACATATTATAACACCGCTCAAGGATTTTTTCCTGCAAATGCAATAGATGGAGGGAATTTTCCTCAAAAAATTAAATTCGGCGTGCACATGCGAGATAAAATGGCTGACAAATTTTCAGGTCTTATCGTGTCAGCTAAAGTAACCGAGTTTTCGGTAGACATAGCCGTCACGGAATTGATTCGCTGTGTGATGTTTAAGAATATTCAGCGAATGCTCGGTTATCGTGTACCGAACTCTTGAATATCCCTGCTGTACCGAACATTACGGTTCATCTTTCATTTTTATCTGTCAAATATTTCATATAGTAACCGAAATTCGGGTTTCACTCAATAAATACACCCGAAAACAGTATATATAAACGATTTATTCGGTTTCTTCTTGGTAACCGATGTGGTTCGGTAGAAAATTGAACCGAGTTCGGTGTTATTTTCTAAGTGTGTAGAACTGTCAAATCGAAACCCTGGCATCGTTGAAAATGAAAGCAAATTATATTTATTTCAAAATGAACTTTCAACTAGAAAGCGTTGTGCTATTAGAATTGCATTGCAAGTAAGCTATTTTAAGACTGAAATAAAAAATCGTTTTAAATAAATTGATTTTTTTTTTTCAGATGGATCATTATAAATTTGAATAGGACAGCTATTTGCTTGCAGCTCATTTGATTTTTAATAAAAGTCGGACATAATTCATAAAACTTTTTTTTTCGTTTTGTAAACAGCATTCTCAAACACACACATATAAAACAAATTAATAAACTTATACTGCTGTTCATACTGCACGACGGTTCGCACAATTGCCATGAAAAAAACAGGCTTGAAAGCAGTCACTTACGCCGGTGGTTTCCAGTTCGCACATCAAAGGCGTCTTCGCTTTTATTTCGGCCGGAGGAGTGTCGCACCCGGTGTCCTCCGTCGTTGTCGTTGCGCTAGCCTCGTCATACCTGACGTCGCCTAGAAATCAGACTTCGAGAGCGAATCGTTGGACGATGGACCGTTCGTCAACGGGGTTTGCTCGGACGGACTCGTAGTTCGGATCCAATTCGCTGCCGGTGAAAGATTCGAGATAACTTATTAGGTTATCCGGTGAGCTGGTGAAATCTGTGGAAGAAGTAATCCGTCAGAGCGTATAAGGCTTAAACTTCGAAAGCAATTTCCAAAGAAAATAAACCACCGAGTCTCACCTTAACATCCTCGATAAATTCCTTACCTAAGCAGAACAATATCCATGAGCAGCTTCAATGTTTTCCCGGACACATGAAAAGAATAGGACGACTTTGACACGTAACCCTGATTTTTTTTTCTATCAAACGAAGATGGCTTGCTTTTTGTGTTGGTGGATTTGACAGTTCTCCAATTTTCATGGTAAAAGAAATGACTTTTAAATTTACACACTGAACCGAAACATAACACTTTCAAATCCAACAAGGAATTTTCGTTGTAGACAATTTTACATTTAATATAATGAAAAATATACACTTTTCAGAAGTAAAGCGCAGAACTTTTAATAAAACAAGATTTATTTTTTGTGTGTAGGTTGGACGACTTTACCTATTCCGTTCAATGAGTCACGATGTATGTTGATTAACTTAGATGGGCTTAAAAAAAGAAGAGAATTTGCAATGATAGCTTTCCTGAATGATGTTATTATGCAGAGAGTAAACACACAAGAGATTTTAGAAAATCTTAACTTCTATGCTCCCTCTCGCTTCCTAAGAAATAGACAATTGTATTACATAAACATTCAAAGAACAAACTATGCAAATAATGGGCCTTTAAATAGGATGATGTCGTGTTATAATAAGTATTGTGATTTAGTGACAATGTGACAATGTTAGATGTGACAATGAATAAAAAAGAGCTTAGGAAAATTTTCTTTTCACGGTTAGAGTAAATTAAGATATAACGAATTAGACTTTAAGTACTATTTGTAAAACAAAACTGGTCTACAAAAGATTGACGCCAAATAAATAAATAAACAATTTGATGCAAAGTCTTGTGGTTTGATGCTAGCGAATTTCATACGTTCTCCGCGTAAATCGACTGGAAAAATCGACTGTCATCAGTAAATTACCACGATCAGCTGCATCGATGCGACCGAAACTATCTCGCCTCGACTACAGCTCACTATTCAAATATGCCTTTCCAACTTTTGTCATCCATGAGGCCATCGAGCAATTCTAACCGAAGAAAAAAACTCGAATGAATTTGTATATTATTATTTTGTTCAACACATCGCTTTGCTGGCCACAATTATTCGCGTAATGATAAATGAAAAAAGATTTTTTTGTTCAATAATAATATAAAAGAAAGATGAAAACATTTGATTGTTTAGTTTTTAAATCTCCCAGGAGGAATTCATAGAAAACTCAAATGGCTTGATCTACGATGTAGGAACATTTAAGAGCTATTCACTTAGGTCATAAAACATAAATTTTATTTTCCCAGTGATGTCCCTACTGTGTGTTACTTTCCCTACATCGTACAACAAGCCGTTTTTAATTAAATTATGTTTTAAATTTTTAGATGCCTTTTTGAATGGCTGTGTGATTTCGAAAACTACACCACCCAAGCATTCTTTTGTTGTTCAGATGGAATTCTCTAGTATGAAATGTACGAAATTGGAACTTAGATTGTAATAAATAAAATTTTACGCATTTTGATCGCATAAGGTACTTTTACTGTATTCTTAAATCTTGACCTTTATCAAGAACTATTGTGCACTGTACAGAATTAGACCGAATATTTGTATTTTTTCCGATTTCTGAACTTTTATTGTATTTTTTGTGTGTATCGAGTTTTAGACCGAGTATATGTATCCCAAGTAACCATGAAGCTCTATATAGATACATCAATTATGCATTATATTACGATATAAGTTTTTGGTATAAAGCAATCTAATCTTAATTGCGTCCTTAAAGTAGAACTAAAGTCGAAAAGGGCCTCACTCCTGTCAAATTAAAGCTAGCGCACATGCTTTATTGAAGCCCGAAAATAAGTATATTTAGGGCATAGTTACTTTTCCAGCAGTTGAATTACTGCTTCTACTGAAATGTTTTATTGCATTTTAAAAAGTATATATAGAGCTTGGGGTATTTTGGAAAAAGAAACATCGAAAATGTATTTAATTTTCTTCTAGATGAATTCATTTTTTCTGTTACGTTTTATTGTGGGGATATTATTTTATTTTATTTTATGGCAGGCTGCGCGCGAACAATGATGGGATATATTTTCAATAAGCTCAAATTGTGTTTCCTACATCGGGATTCGAACCAAGGCTTCTCACGACTGATCGATGAATGCCGGTTGTGTTAACGCTCTTAGCCGTAAGAGCAATGGAATTATCTAAGATAACTGCATAATATTAAGGAAGCACACCCTAGACATACCCTCTTGGTCGTTCTATAAAAACATTCATGCAGCTATTTCTAGATTTTTCTTGCTAAACCCGCCATTGAGACTGCGATACCCTAACCTTTAATCAGTGCAAACCTCAACCCGATACGAGCTACAAATGAAATCATACCCACCGCCGTTCATCACACAACAAGCTGACACAATTTTGATGCCCGGTGCAGGTTAAAACTGGATCATTAATGAAAATGATATGAGAATAAAGATTCCTCGTTAAAAAAAACAGCTCCGTCCTCTGAATATAATCAACCAGAAAAACCCGCGGCTCCCGATAATGCATCCATACTTTTTGCTGAAATTTGAAGAATCAAACTTTCTGGTTAAGGAGAATGAAGATGACGATTCTGAATCTGACAGGCAGCTCTACTCGAGCATATGTTTCTCATTTCCAAAGTGAAATTGGAAAACGTCATCCAGATGATATTGCACCAATGCTACTTTTTAGCTAGCAATGAAGCATTTATTGAGACAATGCATTAATGGATCATTTAATGCGTATTTAACGTTAAGCTGTTTGTAGAAATATAGTAATGCATCATAACATGTTTAATGCTAGGGGCGCGACTCTTCCGGATTATCTCAGATTTAGAAAATAAATGGTGTTTAATCAAAATGTCTAGTCCAAACCGGATGAAATTTGAAAAATTCTAAAAAAATCCGATTTAACCAAATTATCGGATTTTATCGAACGAAATCGTAATAAGCGATTCGCATCTCTCTCTAATCGACCAGTTTTGAGGTCATCGCTATGAAAGATAATCGACGATTTTTCAAGATTTCATCCGATATTTCGATATAGTCGATTTTTGAAAAGTTTCATCGATTATTGTGAGTTAAACTTATTTAAGTATATTTTGTTTAGAGTGTCCATTAGGGTTTCGCCGAGCGATCTCACAAACACTAGCGTGCTGCTTTACACGTATAGGATCGATTTGTTTATTGTTTTCAACCACGAGATCAACTGTCAAAATGTTCAGGTTGACAACGGTTTGTTTTTTATTTTCAACCAGCAAAACGATTGTATTAGTGAAACTGCTTACTAATACTAACGACGGCAGAGAAGTCTATTGGCAACATTGGCTGTCAGCTTGGCCAATCAGAAAAAAGGAGCGAAAAGCGCAGCGATGTGGTGTGGTATCACGTACCAGGCCAAATAATCGTTTGATGCGAACCTCGACAAGGTATTTTGGCATGCTAGCAGATGCCACACCTCCACCACATCAATGGGAGCCTGCCCTTAGTAATAGATCAGTGCACGGGCCCTAACCTCAATTCCGTTTTGACATTTTTGGGTGGTTTGTTTTGGTTACTATCTTTTTTGTTTTGATTCCCAGAGTGAACAAATTTTATTACTGGTGCAGGATCGTTATTCTAACGAAACAATTTTTTAAGTTTGAGAATTAAACTCAAATTAATAACTATGGAATCCATTGGAAAGCTGTCGAGAGTTGTCGTACTTGCGAATAAGTAACCAAAACAAACCAAAAGTGTCAAATTTTTGTCGGACTGAACCGACTGACGTTTGCGTGCACTGATCTATGTTGTTATATTCTTATAACTCGCAGCTGTAGGCTGAAAACCTGAAAACTCCACTAGCGCCAAACAATTTTACTCTATTTGCCAATGTTTGCATTGTGGCGCATCTAGTGCGCTATACAGCGCATCTGGTTTCCTCCACAGCTCCACTAGATGCGACACTTTGTTGCCATATGAAAAAGCAGTTAAATTGATTTGCACGAGTGATTTTTTCCGGTTTTGAACTGCAACGAGAATATTCTTAAAATTACAGGAAAAATGTAGGTGATTGTAAACGGAAATGTTGTTGTTTCAACAGTTTTCGATTGTTATTTTCAATCAGAAATTCAGTTTGAATCATACTATTATTTGTTTGAAACAATCCATACATGTACTATTTGTTTGAAACAATCCATATAAGCGTAGGTAAAATCAAGCAACAAATCTGTTTGTTTTCGTAGCTGCCATAATGAATGTACACGATCAAGTAAAATTGATCAAAATCGTGACTCTCACGACGTTATCGGATGAAATCCGATCGAATCGGATGAAATCCGATCAAATCGGATGAAATCCGATCGAATTGGATGAAATCGTGAATAATCGAAAGTAGCAGACATTATTTCACCATAGTTAGATTAATGAGAGTTATTGTGTAAAATTAAAAGAATCATGGATAAATCAAACTTATCCACTATGAATGGATGAGTGTCGCACCCCTAGGTTTAATGTATAGGTAATGCTACATAGCATGGGAGTTGTTGAAAAAATGTGATATGGTATTACTGTTGCTGATAGTCGGTCGAATTAGTGTTATGATATAATGCTTGTGGTTACTTGGGATTCTTTCCAATTTTTGAACTTTTATTGTATTTTTTGTCTCTACCGAATGTTATCGAATTTTCGTGTATTATTTTCGTTCACGTATTTTCGATTCAGTACCCAATCAGAGTAAATGAGCCTGCGCACGCTATAAAAAGTTTGACTTTTACTGTGAGCCATGTTTTCAAACCTTCTGTGAGAAATAGTGAGACAACACCAAAACACGGCTCACAGTAAAAGTAAAAAAGACAAAAAAATTATAGCAGCGTGCACAGGCTCATTGCCCCTCGGCGTACACTAGGAGAATTATAGCATGGAAGACTAATATCGGACGACATATAGTTAATATAGATTCGTAAGAATCTAGACTGGGTACAGTGACCATTCGGTTATTGCAACGTATTTTAAGTGCAAGTTCAGTATTTGCAACGTTTTTCAATTAAAAAGCAATTAACTGTCATGCAAATGTCAAGCTGTAATCTGTCATTTAAGATCTGTGATTCACGAGTTTTTGACAGTCGGTTTGACGTTTTCAAATGTTGCAATGAACGAATACCATTCGCTCGTTGCAATGTAAACATGTTGCAATGAACGAATGGTCACTGTACTCTATTCGAGCATTACTTCTTTTTCTTCTTCTTCTTCTTCTTCTTCAATCACAATGTTGTTACTGATTCCACACTTCTCCAATAATTCATGATTGGGGCCTAAAAGCCATTTGTAAACAATGACTTTAAACGTTGATATCTCACGACTCACGAAAATCCAGGGGGTAAGTCACTCGACCACCTTGTGTTACCACCAGGGGGTGAGTAACTCTGCCACGTTGTGCTTGTGTTGATCGTGTACGAATGTGTTTCTGGGGTGGCAGAAGGTGTTTTTGTGTTTTCACAAACTACAATCGAAAATTTATGCTTATTGGCAACCATGCACGGTTCAGACGTTTAATACATGCTCACATATGCATCGTCTGAATTACATTTGTGTAAGCGAGACGGAAACAAAAACAAACAATCGATTCGTGTAAGTGGTGCCAGTATGAATTTAAGTTTCATGTGGTGCGAGTGTGTTTGAAGTGTGGCGGATTGTGTTTTTAGGGTGGTAACACAAGGTGGTCGAGTGACTTACCCCCTGGTTACCACCCTAAAAACACAATCCGCCACACTTCAAACACACTCGCACCACATGAAACATAAATTCATACTGGCACCACTTACACGAATCGATTGTTTGTTTTTGTTTGTGATTGATGCATATGTGAGCATGTATTAAACGTCTGAACCGTGCATGGTTGTCAATAAGCATAAATTCGACAAAAAGTTTTCATAAGGGCCAATGTCGCAAACGTAAACAATGACTTTTCTGCAAATTTCTCGAGAATGCTAACTTAATCATAGTGAATTATGACGATGATTGTACAGAACAGGAGTTCCCAGCATTTTCAAGAAATTCGCAAAAGAAGCCATTGTTTACGTTTGCGACATTGGCCCTTATGAAAACTCCATGTCGAATTTTCGATTGTAGTTTGTGAAAACACAAAAACACCTTCTGCCACCCCAGAAACACATTCGTACACGATCAACACAAGCACAACGTGGCAGAGTTACTCACCCCCTTCGAAAATCCCACTATATCCAGCTACTCATTATGGTAGAACTAACATTCTTTTACGAAATGCTGCTTTCATTTCACGAGAGTAATTTAAGATTCAAAAGAAATCTACATTTAAAGTCATTGTTTACAAATGGCTTTTAGGCCCTTAACATGAATTACTCGAGACTTGATCAGTATTCTAGATGAGAGCTCCCAGAAGCGGTTCTGTGAGGGTCTAATTATTACCTCTTAATAATGGTTTTTGATCTTTTTGTCCTGATTGGGCTTTAGTTTTATTCCTTAAGTATTGTTTTCGCAAAGGGCGTAGTGTTGTTTCATTATCAAAGCAATTTACGCCATATTGATTGTTGACAAAGTGAAATTTACATCAACACATAAACGTGACCTAAAGTAAAAGGTGAAACTGACAAAATAATAAAAACACAACGGCGAAATGAAAAAGGCGAAATCTATGAAAATGTAAAAAATAGTCGAATAGTATAGGGCGATACTTTTTTTTCCAGTATTTGTGAGGCTAACATTGAAAATGGTGTAATCAAACATACTAGCATTGACAGGCGAATATTAAAAATGAACAAATTTCAATGAAAAATTAACGAATTTCCATCAGTACACACTTGGAAAATAACACCGAACTCGGTTCAATTTTCTACCGAACTACATA
The DNA here is from genome assembly GCA_034211315.2 of Aedes japonicus. Taxonomy (NCBI): domain Eukaryota; kingdom Metazoa; phylum Arthropoda; class Insecta; order Diptera; family Culicidae; genus Aedes; species Aedes japonicus. The sequence continues at coordinate 9,733 of JASCZW010020864.1, forward strand.
GGTTACCACCATAAACCGAAAAAATCGTTTATATATACTGTTTTCGGGTGTATTTTTTGAGTCAACCCCGAGTGTCGGTTACTATATATCGACATGGAGTTTTCATAAGGGCCAATGTCGCAAACGTAAACAATGGCTTCTTTTGCGAATTTCTTGAAAATGCTAACTCGCTCAAGTAAACTACTACTTCTATTGTAAAGGGGAACTCCTGTTCTGTACAATCATCGTCATAATTCAGGATGATTAAGTTAGCATTCTCGAGAAATTTGCGGAAAAAGTCATTGTTTACGTTTGCGACATTGGCCCTTATGAAAACTTTTTGTCGATATAACATATTTGACAGATAAAAATGAAAGATGAACCGAGCAGTACGGTAAAGCAGGGATATTAAAGAGTTCGGTACACGAAAAACCGAGAAAACTCGGTAAATTGAACCGAGCATTCGCTGAATATTCTTAAACGTCAAGCACTTCTCTTCGAGACAATTCCGCGACGGCTATGTCTACCGAAAAACTCGATTATTTTAGACTCGGTAAGGCCTGAAAAAACGTCAGCAATTGTATCTCACGTATGCGCGAAGAATATCCATACTGTGTTTTTTGTCAGGAGAAAATGGAATACATAACCGAGAGACTACAAAGAGGATGCACGTTTAGTAATTTATGAGGATTGTTTATTTATGAACAATGTAACTGACAAAACTGGTTTTACTTTTATGAAATTCGAAGCTATTTCAATTAAAATTCCAGCTCTGCCATAAAGAACCGAATTCTGTGACTGCCACAAAAAAAGTCGGAGTTAACCGATGTTCGGTTATTGCTGATTGGATTTATTTTTGTCAACCGAGTTTTTCAACAAAAAGTGATGCTATTATGTTACGCAAGGGGAACTCGGATCCATCAACCAGCAAATCTACCAGTAGATACAGAAAATTCTCATCCCGTTCCTTCAGAAACATCATTCAGATGAAGACTACGTGCTTTGACCGGACAAGGTATCATCACACTACACGAAGAACCCGAAAACCCCTATAGACTGCCAAAACATACAATTTTTGCCAAAAGACCGTATACAAGGGTAATTGGGAGGCCAAGGACACGAAGCAACTTATCAACAGGATCAGAAGCAGCCTCTGGAAAATTGATGTAGCAGCCGTCCAGCAGTCATGTGCTACAATCAGGACTAATCTGCCCCTCACGGCGGACCACGGGCCATTTGCTAATATTCTTAGTCGAGGCGCCCACTGATGTGGCGGAAGTGTGGCATCACATAACATGTCAAAATATCGAGTCCAAGTCTTGTGGCGTGAGGCGAACGTCGACAAGATATTTTGGCATGCTAGCAGATGTCACACCTCCGCCACATCAGTGGGCGCTTGACCTTAAAGCTAAGTTTGAAGACTAAGGTCAACCCTTCATATAAAATATATCAGATTGAGATGTACTTCCGTGAAACGCATATCAGTCCCATATGAATAGGAAATCAAGCAACTGATATGCGTTTCTCGGCAGTGTACTTCTTTGTTTGTTCTTTTAATTTCCACTATTTACCCGTGACAGAGTTTGTTAGTATTGAGCTTTTTAGAGGTTGTTAATTATGAGTTTTGTTTTGAGGGTTTAATCATTTAGCTTAGGACCGATGCGCGGATATATACTCAACATAAAGAAAATGATGAAGTTTTGCAGCAGCAGATAATTTCTCATCTCCATGCGAAGCGCTAGGAGCGGGACAGTAATTTTATTGCTAGAACGGATAGACATGAAGAGAAAGTGTATTGATAGATCCGTATAGGGAACGGCAGGTTTTGAAATTGAAAGATGTAAGTTTGAAAACGAGCGGAGGGAAA
>JASCZW010020865.1:0-11573 GCA_034211315.2 Aedes japonicus
AAAGCAGTTAATAACATTTTTTACATGAAGAAGAGTAATCAAGAAATCTTGATGAAAGACCTATTCTACCCTACGCCAGAAAAAAAGATTTCCCGAAAATGAAAACGGACCTCGTTTTCTGGGTTTTCTCTTTAAAAGTTATTTAGTTCATGGTCCCGTGATCTCAATTTTTTGAAGTATATTTTTGCTTCTCCTCGAATCTACGACTAAAGTTCACGGATCTCAGGCACGGATTTTTCTGTGTAAGAAATTGATTTTTTTTATGTTTACATATCTATGTTTATATCTAAACAACCCAAATTTGAGTACGATTGACTCAAATTCGTCGGAAGTATGGCTACTCAAAAGTGAGTAAAGATGATAACACGTTGACAATTAGTAAACATCGATTGGATTCAAGCTGATGTTGACTGTTTGTCATCTTACCGCTACAAACTATCTCTATCCACTTTTGAGTAACCATACATCCGACGAATTAAAAATTCAAAAATTAACCGTTACGTCGATCTTCTGTTAGCCCTGACAATAGCGAGGCGAAAATCTTCTGTTAATATGAGACTGGTAGTGAACTATTATATGGGATGAACTAGAATACAGGTTTACCTTGATAGTACGTACATCAACTTACTTACTTCAAATCGCAATTGCGTAAAAACTACTGGTTGTATCTGGAATCTACAATAATCAAAAGAAAGATCAAACTTCTGTTCTTTATTTTGGTTGTATTAGATTTCAGATACAATCAGTATTTTTTGTGGAATCTCGATTTGAAGTTAGAAGAAGGTGATGTACGTACTATCTCGGGTATGCCTGTATGTAAGTTGTCAGAACTAAATTCAATTCTTAAACCAACAGAATAACGGCAATCCAACTTAAACTTTAACGTTCCTGTAACTGTTGCGCTTATCTTCGTAGAGTTCCCTTTACTTGGAAAAATGATTGTTGTAAAGAATAATACGGTTATCTGATTTTCCTTACATAGGCATCTGCAAAACAAAACAAAAACAAAATTCAAACATAATTCGAATGTATACAGCGCTTAAAACAACCCTTATCCAAATCCCCAGAGCATCGAAAATTCCATACCGTCGCATAATCGTCCTACATAGATGTCTTGCTTTCGATTCCAACCACAACAAAATTGATTGATGGAATTGCCCGGTCTGCTTGCGTGCCATCAAACAACGCGTAAGTAAATACTGTCGTCCTATGGACACCCCGAGTTTCTTTCAACCGAGTTTTATTTTAATTGATTCACCCAAACATGCGCTAAGTTGTTAAAAAAAATTAAGCCGCGAAAATTTAAATCGAGAGCACTATAATTCGAGCTCTTCTCGGATTTGTTTTGTGCGGTATAGTTGGAAATCCGAAAAACTTCCGCAAGAGAAAATTGGTCTGTTTTCGAAACGTCTGGATGTGGCTAGTGGCTGGTCCACAATTGATACGTTACGGGTGCGTTTGCGTGACAGTGACAGTTTTCCGAAAAGTTTTCTATCAAATTCACGACATGTTCACGTTTCGATAGTAAAGTAAGAGACAGAGTCAACTTCTCAAGTTTTTCCTAGCACTTCTAAGTGAGACATTTCAATCACAATTACAGTAGGCGTTTGCTCGTTGGAATAATGACAAGTGGAATAGAATGAAATTAAACCTAATATAGTAACTTTATACTCACAATAATCAAAGTCTGTGGAACTGTGATGAAAACTGTCAGAAGCTGATAATTTCCCATCAACATGAGAGGTTCTAGTAGTGGACAGTTAATTATTGCTAGAACGAATAGAAATGAAGAGAAAGTATTGATAGTTCTCCGTTTATCGTAACGGCTGGCTTTGAAGTTGAAAGCTGGGTTGAAAACGAGCGAGGGCATTTGAACGAGTAGTATCCGATCGGGCACATAATCTTTTACCAAGAACTCAATCGGATACTACCGTTCAAATGCCTCGCTCGTTTTCAACAACATCTTTCAACTTCAAAGCCAGCCGTTGATAGGCGGAGAACTATCGATACTTTCTCTTCATTTCTATTCGTTCTAGGTGATCTCATTTAGAATTGGAACAAATATTTTTGATTCTTACAGCGACCCTAGTGGCTGTTATGAAGCTTTGGGCTATTATGAAGAGAAGCTGGAGGTGAATGGCATTGAATTGAGAACCAAGTGGACCAAAACGATGGATGAGAATAATGTACGCAGGTTGATGAAACGTATTCCGGGAAAAGTCCGAAAATTTCTTCGAAATCGATTGTCGAAATCGAAATTGAAATGAATATTTTTTTTCTGTTCTTTCCCTTTAAAGTTCACATAAAGTCGAACATTTTAGTTAAAACAGAATAAAATTTCGTTAATGTATATCCAAAATATGCACAATAGTCTATATTCCAATTCTAACTGCGCCACACCTTGTTTGAATGTTTGAAAAGGATCGGTCAACTAGGTTATTTGCTACAGCATTTTTGCAGCGTGATGCAATTTGATGTGGGACACCCTTACATTCGAGATCGCGTTACGAACTGCTTCGATGCTCACGCTTTTCGTTTTGCCAACAAGTCAGCGAAACGTTGGGAAAGGGGACCGATTAGTGTACGATCGGCTTGCGCTTTCGTGGGGATAGACTTCGTATTTCATGAACAGTTAATGCTCCAGCACTTGAGACTCACAGAGTTGCATATTGAAATGTAGACAATGATAAACAGTAATGATCAGCTTTTTAAACGTCATCTGGAAGCAACGGCGGTGCATCAAAATCGTGCTTAGACTTTCTGGAACACCTTACAATACATTCTTGCCGTTTGCAGTACTCGAATCTTTGTTTTTGGGTTGATTTGCTGTGTTATTTTGACAGAATATTTTAGCGCTTGTTCGCTGTAAGTTATGTTTCCAAGGGTGATTCGTTAAGCTAAGGATCGATGTGCTGGTACTTCTTGACTCAAAAACTGTATTTATTTTGTGCATGACTACCCATGACAAAAAGCAGTTCCAAAGAGTCTTAACGACAGCCTATCAAGCAATTAAGTCCCTTAAATGCAACATAAATGTCGCTATTAGCCTCAACATACGACTGCTTTACTGCAATGCTACTATAATACTTCATTATTGCTATTTTGCATCCGAAATGCTCATTACAGGCTACAAGCATTTAAATATCATTTGAAATTCAGCTTTACAACAGATAGCATTCACGATATCTTTCAAGATCAGATATATCCTGTTTTGATTTCGTTCCTTCTAGAGCATTATGAGACTGCTAGTTCATGTTGCTTCGTAACTTCTGCTACTTTTTCATTATTTTTCACACAATAAAACACTTTTAGAATATTAATTTCCAACCTTCTAAACAGATCATTTTATCAAAATTTCACTCTGCCTCAAATGTTTTGTATCATAGCAGGATTGTCAACGTAATATTTTAAAATTCACAATAGAATTTCGCATTCGCAATCATCATTAGAAAACCAATGCTTTAATTTCAACCTCTCTCTTTATTCCACCATTTTATACACTGAAGTAAATCATGTCGTTAATCTTACAGGGAGAAACTACTGAAAATATGTGCATGGAATTTGACTATACTCTATATCACGTAATATCAATTGTAGTTCGAACGGGGTATTATGGATACCACTGTTTTTAACTAATATCTTTGTTGTTTTCACCTTGAGAGGGGTTTATTGTTACCAAAAACACAGGTTGCGATGACTCAGGGTAAGAAATTAAAATTTTAGATTGATGCAACCAAAGCGGTGGTTAAAACAAACTGATATTTTGTTTTGAGAAAATGTGGCCCTAGTAGAGCTGCTAAGGCTAACGAAAGTGGTGTTTGGTACTGTTTATCTCGTGAGATGCAGACCTCGTTTTTGTTATGTTTTAATGATTAAACGATCTTTTTCATACTTTGATTGTTATTTTTTATATTCTCCCATGCGTGGAAATAACGATCTTTGATGAAGTTTGCAGAAGCAGATCATATCTCATCTCCATGCGAAGCGCTAGAGTGGACGCTAATTTATTACTAGAACAGAAATAGACACGAAGAGAAAGTGTATTGATAGTTCCGTGTTGAGCAACGGCAGGCTTTGAAATTGAAAGATACAAGTTTGAAAAAGTAGCGGAGGGCATTTGAACGGTAGTATCCGATCAGGCACATAATTCTTTGCCATACTACCCCATGCAGGGTAGGCAAGGGGAAAATCCCCTTGACTGGCAAAAGGCTTTGCATCGATCGGGCTCTTATACTACCTATTGTTTTTTTCTAGTTCTAGCGATTTGTCCCTCTCCCAATACTGCCTAACACGGGTGAGAAATTATCTACCGCTGTTGATTTTATTTTTAGCATGCACCGCCTATTTCACACATTTGCTCTACTCGTCATACTATTACTTATAGATCTTGGAGAGAACGACGGTGAGTGGTGCAAAAAGAGCATTTTTCCGAAAGTAAAAAAGACAGCTCCCATTAGTTTGCGCGGGAACCTACAAATTCCAATTTTATTTTTCATTCTTTCAGGTGGATACTGCTGCAGAAATTTCTTTTCGATTCTTTACTTTTCCGTTTCAGTAAACGGAATTTAACATGGGTTTGGGATAGAAAAAGAAATTTCTTTCGAATCACGATACCGACCTTTTTACTCGGCTGACACGTAATGGGAAGATGCTTGGTCATGAATCTATGGCTACTTCGATAGTGATGTGCCAAGGTTATGCTTAAAAGGTAGATCATATTTAAGGGACGTAACGGACATTGTTGGCAGTGTTGTCTAACTATCTTGTACCACACAACCTACTAAACAATTTAGTTTGTTTTAACCACCGTAGGTAACCAAATCAAACTAATATGAAGTTTGTGTCAAATTGAACGTGAAATTTCGGGTAAATGAATCAAGAATATGTTGCTGCGTTTACTAATCTTTTTCTCTCAGTGAGTAAACCAATTTCTATTGATTGTTGGTAGTATTTAATCTGATTATGTACACAGAAAAAAATATTCAAAATTAACCTGAGCATAATTTGGATTTTCATGTAAAAACGGAGCGTATATTCTCATTTCAAATGTGAATCTATACTAAATAACATAGACATAAAATGCATGCTGTTCATCACGTAAACTTATATGTTCAATAGACCATTATAACTAGTTTCATCGGAAAGCTACACTATGTATGTATAATTCACCTGAGTCGCACAAAATTTTACACGACTTCGTTTGAAATGGCCCTGACGCAAGAGCGGCGATACTATTCATACCAGTCCAATGTCAGCCATATTTGCCTTTGCGTCTATAGAGTGCAGTCGTTAGTGAAATTTTAGTGCCCAAAATTGTGCCAAAGTTTATTTGAGTAAGTTATTGTAGCCAGCATAGAAAGTGTTATTGATCAAGGTAAAAAAAGGATGATTTACGTATGATAATCAGAACATAATAAACCTCTCTATTTAGCTTTCAAAACATTCCTACGAAAATGGCCACTTGTAGTCCTAAAAAGATAACCAGTGACTGCTTGATTGTGATTACTCGATAGTTGCAGATGATGCTGGTTCCTGAAAGGATGTGTATGCGACAATTAACAAAGTTTATTGGAATGTTCAATAGGTCGATTCGCCTTTTGTAAAAAAAAAGATACAACCAGTTTTTCCATACTGTTATCGCTTTCAAACAATCTAACAACACTATCTTTTGGACGAAGATGATGCATGCTCGTGATAGATATTTGAATGATTGTTTGCAAAAGAAGTATCGACCTTCAGAATGATACGTGAAGTCAGCCACAAGAATATGAAGAAGGTATGTATTGTTTAAATAACATCCTACGTGATTTCGGTTCATTTTCATAAGCTACTAATATAAACTAAACTTGCACTGCAGAGATTAACCTGTGTAATAAATTATCAATAATGACATAGGTTTGTAAGAAAATTCGAGCCTAAGGTGCGTTCATCTATTGCCAACGATTGTAAATATTTCAGGATCTATGAGAGTAAAAGAACAGTGTTCTGAGTTTGAATGGTACTCAGACTGTTTAATTTTTTTTTGTATGTAACTCAGTATAGGCAAAAAATCTAAAAAAAAAACAAAAAGCGACCGCCAAGAATGAATTTGCTATCAGCTTTTCGGTACAATGTTTGTTCGAGGTTTAACAGTCGGTATTTTACTGTAGGGAAAAGGATCGTCTGGTACAAATACAAATCATATCACAATTTTTGCATATTTAGCTCTAGAAGCACTAGTAAATCTTCCTACGATCAATCAATCAGCGTATTTCGCAAAAAAATAAACATCAATTTTTCCGGAACACCTTCCAACTCACCTTTTATACAACAACCATCCATCCCGATCCATATTCTTCAAGATTCATGCATATTGTAGTGGCAACATCTCAATATTCTTCCAGTGCTGACTCGTAGATGAAATAAACAGTTTTCCTGTCTTTGATTTTCCTTACACATTTGATGTGTATAAAAAAATCGGCTTTCCTGCCCTGATACAAGAAAAAAAAAATGAATTTTCACCTGTTTTGACAGCTACAAAGGTTTGTTAGAAAATCGAATAATCCGATAAGTCGATCAATTAACCGACAATGCGGTCAAGGTATGCACCACAAAGTCGGTTGACAAATACACCGACATTAGAGCGAAATATTTCTCTATTCTAATTGAAGGCAGATTTATTCATGAAAATCGGGAAAAGCTATATGAACATCTACACGCAAGAAAAAATCCACAGTAGAAACTACCATTTCGAGGGTTTAAGTTAATGCGTTTGATATTTACTATGCCTGTGATTGAAGTCAAAATAAATCAGACATGAGTAGGATATATTCAAATTTAGCAGAACTCATATGACAAACTAACGGATTGACGCGAAAATAAAAAAATCTAACGAGAAATTATTGTGATTAGCAATCACGTCCTGGTCAATTTCCGTGACAATCTCATGTGTTTTACTCTAAAATATATCCCCATAAAGAAAATCTACGTCAAAATTAACATCAAGCAACATTGCTCAATTTACTTGTTAGTTGTATCATAATTAAGAATATCGGCTACGGCTCATTTTATAGGTAGTCTAAATGAGAGTGCATAGAATAATCGGCTTATTATTTGTCGGCGATAAGGGTTTTCCCCGGGTTTACGAACAACGAAAATATTTCTAGACAAAATCGTCAATAGGTCAAAAGTAAAAATTGTAAACAATGACTTTAAATGTAAATTTCCTGGAAATGCCTGGTTGCTAACGCTCTATATCCACTACCGATGAGAAGGTAATAACTCCTTGTATCTGTTTCTGGTGCTATTTTGTTTGTGGAAGCAAGAAGATCCCAGAAAAATAGGCTGTCATTTTACAACTGTTACTTTCGACCTTTTCACTATTTTATCAAGGAATAATATTTGTTATTTCAATGATATCGATTATCGAGGTAAATAAGATGGTTAACTTGTATAAGTGTCACCATTGCACAATTTAAACACAATCACAACTACATAGGCAGGGCCCCGAATGCTGCCCGTAAAGTTATTCGACGTCATTATTAATGCCTTTAAATTATTTTCGGTTTACTAATACAAATGTATTTGGTGATCTGTAACCCCTTCCTCACATATTCCACAGCCTCAGTTGTTTCCGTTGTTTCCTCAATGATTAAAATAATTAACAAAGGTGAATGAGTGAAGGATATAACTCAGCTTGACGAGCGTAAAAGAGCTGATCACTGTCGTCCACTGTAGTAAGTTAATCAAAATTTGATTTTACTGCCATGAAATTTGCATTTTGGTTCAGAAAAATGTAAATAAGATAAAAGGTTTTCCCATTTAGAACAGACTACAAAGATAACAAAACAAAATTTTCAATAGCGTTTTTTTGTCTTACTGTTTTTTTCCCTTCCAGATGGGTCCAATTTATATGCTTGACGAAGAATGTTTAAAATGCAGCACACTATCAATTCATTTAGAACCAGAGTAATATCTATTCACGCTAGTAGGCTACTCCTGTTTTCTGTAATGACAGAATATGATGGTGTTTATCGCCATCCCGAAATTGTATTATCCGTGGATTTGATTCCGATTAAGATCGTCTAGCTTCTTTTACATCGACCTTGGAATCAATCGTCATGATTGTAAATAAATCTAGTCGAATATTTAAAATGGTCCCATTTGCTTTGATAGATTTGTTCCATCGATTTTCTCGATAAACTAAACCCTTTCTTATTGTGTTTTATATACTGCACGCCAAAACATAGGCTGCTTCAAGAAAAAAATATCCTTAATTGTGACTACGACGGGAGATGAACCAGCCCTGGGCAGAAAAAAAGATTTTCTATTGATAATGACTGTTAATTTTGATAATTAATGCTAACATTTTCGTTAATTATTCTTTTTATATTTATAGACATGAGTGAAAGAAAATATGAGTACTACGTCAACGCTGACTACGGATCACTGCAGGCACCATGGACTTTGCTATCAGCTATGCATATTAGAGTGTTGCGTCGATGTTTTTGAGATTAGTGCAGCAGTTTTTTTGTAAATCATACAATGCTGTTCTCGAAATCCAATGCTTTTAGCAAGGTCAGAGAACAGATGTGCGTCGGACAAAATGTGATTGCCATGGTATTGAAATATGACTGCAAAAAATAGTAAAGAATGATATGAAGAAGGATTCAGGAATCGAATATGAAAGTTTAGAGAAAAAAAGCATTGATTTACATGAAGATAATAAGACTTAAACAGAAAGTATTTTTATGGCGGAAAAAAAAAATCTTAAAACCTTCGAATGGTTAATTCGTTTTTCATTTGTTTAAGTGAATAAAATTGTTACATAACAACAACATCAAAACGTTGAATGATAGGCTTTATTTTAGAAGATAAAAGGCAATTGTTTAGCCTGTAAGTAATGTATATTGTAATAATGAAAAGACGAGAAATAAATTTGACTAGCAACATAGGTTATTGATAGTGTTCAAAACGTCTTTAAATGAGTAGCGTACCATGAGTAAAAATTATAAGAAGACGTCTCTCTACAAACAATATTTCTGTACAAGTCCTTCACAGATGATTAATACATTTTTAGTACAAAACGTGGTGGTCGTATAATTTTTCAACGACAGTAAACAATGTTATGAACATGTACCATTAGTGTCATAATGATTTCCGTTGACAGTTGTGCAATACATTATACCTGTAAACTGTTCTTGAAGGTTCAATTCAGTTTTTAATCAATTTGAAAAACTTGCTTCTAAATGACATATATTAAGTGATATGGTAATAAAGTTTTGTATGTAATAATGTTGCTCCAAACTGTTATTTTCGATGTGTCTAATTCTTCCATGTTGTTTTATGCACCCATTTAAAAATGTTGCTGTCAATTCTTTCAGACTACTAACAGATTTTGGTTTTCTGTACGTGATTACAACACCAATCATAAAAGTACACGTTGCATGAAAAGGTTGTTTCAATCGTGTAAATTTACTGCCCTTCGAATGATACTACGTGTAAAATTAATCCTTCGTTTAAATTTGTGCATATCATCGCATTCCTTTATGTGCATGATATGTAGTTTAATTTGCTTGGATTTTTTAAACTGTGTATGAAGATTACTCGTTTTAGCTCGGTTGTTGAAACACAAAAACAATGTATTACTCTAGGTTTTGAAACAGCGGAAACCAGTTTATTTTTTCGACCATGCACTTCTAACTCGTCTCACCGGGCTGCAAAATGATGAATCGACAACTGTGATGGAGCGTGCGTCCCCGCAACATAGCTCTGGTCCTCAAAAGTTCCTACCTCATGCTTCCACGGGTTAAGAGATGACAAAGACCGCCAGCTAAGGATTGCGTACTTGGCTGAGTAGTGCAGCCTGTGCACTGTTGTCCTTCTGACTTCAGCTGGATTGAGGAGGTGCGTAGTCGAGCGTGTGTCCACCAAGGAGGTGCGGCTTAAACAGCGTCTGTCTTGGCATCCAGCGGATGAGTGTGAAACGCTGTATCGCGTCAACTATACATTAGGTGGCAGTTGCACCAAGGCGATGTAGGCAGTGCGACCCGGTAAGGTAGCACTGCTGAAATCTTGCCCTACCATGAAAAATGGAAGTATGCTTTCTACGGTACCTATTTAATTTCAGATCATCCATGGAATTCCCAAGTATTGTATAGTAATTTTGAATTGTTTTCTTCCCTCGTGGCTATGATAATGCAAGTCCGTCTACAATTCCAGCTGGATTTGCAGACATGCAGACATTACAAATATAATGGTTATTATCATTTTATATTATAACATCCCTTCACAATTTTTATACTATTTTCAGCTTTGCATTTGCATCGTTGTAAGTTTTGGCCCACCTAACTCACGTTATGTATTTGCAAAGATAGGAAGATTTTTACGTTTTTTTAGAGAGGACAAGCTCTCCAAACAAAATCTTTATCCAAAATAATTAATTCAAAAACTAACCTTGTTTATGATCCTACATTTTCTGTTTTACAGACATAAGGAATCAATTATGGGCATAGGAAACAAGAGGTATCGAAAAATTTCCCGATATTTTTTTTTTTTTGGCAGTAATCATACTCAAATGAATTTTATTTCGCATTATTGTTTGCTTCAATTTTCTTTGCTTTTATGCTAGGATGCTAGGTGGTCAAATTTATGTCATTATATAACGTTGGAATTTTCACCATTTTAGAGTTTCAAACAACTAACATCGCAGCGGAGGCAAATAGATACATTTCATGACGCAGAAATCACATGTGTAGGCTTTTGAAAATTACGGAATCTGTGGTAGGCTTTTGCACTTATTACTGAATGTATTTTTCATTTCTGGTTTCCAAATGGACTTTTTACCAATTCTGAGCTGATTTCATTCATGCAGCGTTGTATGCCATTTGGCTAGTGTTTGATTTTACAGTTCAATCTTTGTCATTGCTTCATCATAACTCACAATATCAATATATTTGGTAATATCGTTTTATTGACTTTACTTCATAGATGATTTAAACATTTCTTATTGCTTTTCTGCCAATTTGGCTTTACCTCCCTTTCAATAAATCTTCCTTTCCTTATTTGGTAGCTATTAGGTGAGCAACAAATAAGAGCGAATTACTGTTATAAAATCTGCATCGGCAGCATGCAATGGCATGATTAGGATATTCAGTGGTTGTTATAGATAGATCAAGTCTAACAGAGGAGAGCCCATTTGCTGTCGGGCCTGGCTTTCGTGCTACAACGGGTGGTAGTACATATCTTACATCATAGGGAAGGAGCCATTAACGAGTATGTCACGCCAATGAGGAGGAGAAGTGGTTTGGGGAAAACGTGACGATCCATACAAAAAATTTGAAGATCCCATACAAAAAACGTGACAAGGGGGGAGGGTGTTTTTGCGTGACGTAATTAATGGTCGATTCCCATACATGCTCTTCTAATCCTCGTCTCGCGAACTAATTCACTGGTTTTTGAGAAATTGATGATTTAATAACTTTTTCAATACTGTAAAATCTGATTTACTATCTCAGAAGCTGGTTCCCCTTGAAGAAAAACAAAGTTAGAACTAAAGATTGGCCATCGGCTTCTTATTATTTTGACCTGTTTTA
>JASCZW010020866.1:0-11578 GCA_034211315.2 Aedes japonicus
TTGCGGCGAACGACTCGTTACGACACTTACACGAGCATGCGATGCGAACATGCCGAGGGAAGTCAAACCGAGGAATGGGAGATCGCCGGTGTATTGGTGGACGGAATCGATCGCCAACCTCCGAAGAATATGCCTCCGCGCAAGACGGAGGATGCAAAGAGCGCGGTCCGACGCCGATAGAATCGAGCGTAGAGAGGCGTTAGTCGCCGCAAAGGCCGCACTAAAGAGGGAGATAAAGGCCAGCCTGCTTTGAGGGTCTGTGTCAGGAGGCCAATGCGCATCCGTGGGGTGACGCCTACCGGGTAGTAATGGCCAAAACCAGTGCATCAGCGGCTCCAACCGAGCGTTCAACAGAGCTGTTGCAGGTGATCGTTGGGGGACTCTTTCCGATCTATGACCCGAGTCCATGACCCCCCGCCTTCGTAGATTTGTCCCATGACTAGCGTTCCACTATCCCAGATCTTAACGCTGTCATGACGACGGAAGGGTGGACGGCTCACCAGGGGATCCATCGGCATATAGACCTATATGTCTGCTAAATACAGCGGGTAAGGTGCTCGAGAGGGTAATTCTCAACAGACTGACAAAATACACGGAGGGTATAGGCGGTATGTAAGTCGACGGTCAGCCACCGGTCCGCCACTGAAGTGGCAATCCAGCGCAAGAAGCGAGGAGTACGATACTGTGCAGTGGTCACCCGTCAGTTGGGTGGCTATCGCCGACTCGCTAAAACGCCTTCAGGTTTCTGAGTACCTGTACAAGATTCTGGGAAGTTACTTCCAGAATCGCATGCTGGTGTACAACACTGAGGCAGGCCAGAAACGTGTTCAGATCACCGCAGGCGTACAACATGGTTCGATCCTCGGTCCAGTGCTATGGAACACGATGTACGATGAGGTGCTGAGTTACCAAACGGGGTGAAGATCGTCGGGTTCGCAGACGACATCACCCTAGAGATATGTGGTGAATCCATTGAGGAGGTGGATCTAACGACCTCGCATACCATTGGCATTGTGGAAAACTGGAGCTAGCCCATCATAAGACTGAGGTCACGGTTGTTAACAAATTGAATCGAAGAGGTCTTTGAGAAACTTGGGGTCATGATCGACGATAACCTGTCCTTTGTCAGTCACGTCAATTACGCCTGCAAGAAAGTCCCTATGGCTTTATCGGCATTATCCCGCATGATGTCGAATAGCTCGGCGGTGCAAGAGAGTAAGCGTAAACTCCTGGCCAGTGTCGCCCTGTCCATACTTAGGTACAGCGGACCGGCTTGGATTACCGCCTTGAGTACCAAGAGCTACACTATTAAGCTAGAGAGTACAAACAGGCTTACGTGCCTAAGAGTGGTTAGTGCATACCGAACGGTATCACGCGACGCGGTGTGCGTCCTGCTTAAGTGGCAAAGAGAATGGAACAACTCCACCAAAGGTCGGTGGACCCATCGACTAATCCTGGAATTAACCGGGGTGGATTGGTAGGTGACACGGTGAAGTGAACTTCTTCTTAACGCAGATTCTGTCAGGCCATGGCTACTTTAGATAATATCTGCACAAATATGGGCATGCACAGTCCTCCGCATGCACCGAGTGCGTGGGAGTTGACGAAACCGCGGTCTTCGTCAGATTTGACCTCCTTGGGATGCTTCTGAAGTGCTTGATTCATGATAACCCACTATTTTTTTTGTTGGGCCTTAGTTGAGTGGGTTCATGTGCTTGGTCACAAAAATGACCCCGTTGGCTTCTTACCACTCTAGGACATTATTTGAATAGTGACACGAAGCTAAATCCGCCCAGAAGATCGTAGGTCCCTCGTGTTGCTTCAACAGAGGAAGCAAACGCTTCTTTAGACCCTACTTGAGTGAGATCTACCCGTTTGCAGTCGCGGCAGTCACGAATGGCGCACTCCATTTGCCACATGAGCAGATCGATTGGCAAATCATGTATTTCTTGGCAAACATTGAAAGTTTCTGTTGCCTTACTTCTCCCGGAACATCAAACTTGTGCTGGGCGGTGAAGAACGGTGCCGGAAGTCCGCCTCGACGTAAGTCTCATCATCCATAATGTGACAATGAGGCTTCGTCAGCATCTGGGTGTGCAGTTTCCGGGCCCGTGACTTCCCACCGTATTTTTCCGTACGCCACGATTTGGAGTCATCTGCACTTTAAACGTATGCAGTCCCTCCCGGTCCTTGGCTCTCTGAACGAAAGACTTGAACGATTCCGGGTTGTTTTCCGATGTCCGAGGATTTTCTAGGTGCTTGCGCAAAATCAATTCGCGAAGTTGCTTTTCGGGTGATACCATTTCTTCCAATTTTCGAAAAACTAACAGCGATAAACATACAGCAACAAAAACAATCTAAACTACTTCTACCCAAATTTCCAAGAGAAAATACCCATTGGATAATAATCTACTGCATTTTTTCCGCGATGCAATTTAATGTGGGACACCCTTTATTCACTAAACAAAGTAAACTAAGAAACTCTGCAATTATTATCGTTGAAGTTCTGCGAACTTTTGTGAATTATTGATTAGGTTCTGTAAACTAGAACAAAATTGATATTTCTCTACACACTTAGATTTTTTTACAGAAATCTGTAAAGTTTTACCGAATTCTAAACAGCTGATCGTTCGGTAATCCTTTTTTGCGGATTTCGGTGAAATTTTACAGATACATATCTGTAAAAAAAAAATACCGGATTTCGGTAAAATTTTACCGAAATCCGTAAATTAGGATTATCGAACGTTCAGCTGCTGAGAATTCGGTAAAATTTTATAGATTTCGGTAAAATAATCTGAGTGTGTAGCATAGAAAGAAGCGAATAAAAAAATGTTTTGGCAACTTTGCTGACATTCTGTAATCTTTGCTTTTGTTATGAGGATCTCTCTGAAGTTCTGTAAGTTTTGCTAAAATTGTTAACTGTACTGAAACTTGAAAATGTATGTTATTTTACGAACTATACTAAACATCTTCCAATATTGACAAAGTTCGGCGACCTTCATTGAATTTCTGTACTGATGCGGAATTTTTGTCAAATCTTTCTTTGTATTTCTTTGTAAAAATGTTAAATCCGGTTTGAGGATTTTCTTCTAACTTTATTTTCACGAACTTCACATATCATATATTCTACGAAAAATAAACGGATCTTGTTCCCGTTTTCTGTATTTTCCCCTCAACAATGTGAACTAGAGGGTAATGGAGAAGAAGTCTTAACCTCTGAAATATTTTTTTAAGAAATAATGTATGCCTTAAACATGAAGGTTCTGTTCCAATGGGACCTTGGATCACCTTAAATAAGCAAACAAAAAACATGCTCTTAAAGATTTTGTACAGGAAAACTGTGCCAAATTAGCATAAGCAGTTTTTTGTTTTGTACTTGGAAATGGCACGGAGATGAATCCATTCTCCGCATTCGATATCAGGGTTTCTGAAAGCGAGTCAGCTCTTGCGGTCCGGACATAAAAGAAAAACATTTGTAGTACAATCTGCAATCTAATATGACCAGAAGAAAGAGTAGCTTCTGTTCTTTCTTTTGGTTGCATTAGATTTCAGATACAAACAATAGTTTCTATGTAATTTTTATTTGAAGTGAGAATTTTGATGTACGTACTATCGAGGTATACCTGTACAGAGGTGTATGGTGAGCCATGCTGTGTGCTGTGCCAAGCTGTACTAGCAGTTCAAAAGTCAAAAAACTTATTGTTAAACGATAGTTTTGATTTGCATAGGAGTTTTTAGTTTACAAAAATATTAAAGTCAACATTTGGTACTGTTGGTTTAAATCGGTCCTTAAACTCGATGTTTTAAAATATTTTTGTATTCTGGTGAATTAAACCATCCACACTTATGAATGACCCCAACAGCATCCCTACTGTTGGTTTAAATCGGTGCCAAAATTTGAATAAATTTCATGTGCATTTCTGTACAGAGAATAAATCAGGAACATAGTTAAATATCTTATTGGCTGCCGACGTCAGTTGAATTCAGCACACCGTTTACCGGAATGAATCACGCTGCTAATCTAACCATTTTTTCCAACATCCCAGTGATTTCCCCTGGAAGTGCAGTTCTCGGCTTCCAATAAAGCGAGTATCACGTCAACATATTCCTACCCATTCCCTACTTGACCTGCATTCGAACGAGGCCGGCGTCGGTATGGCCTTGGTTTGAGATCACCAGTTTTACACGTTGAGGATGTATGCTGGTCCCAAGCATCATCTGTTGGATCTCTGTGTAATAACAGCTGATCTGGCAATAATGGAGTAGCAACCTCGGGTGGTCAATCACGCTCACGCTCACGCTTGCAGATCACAGATTGATTGTCGTATAGGATATCTATTCCTTGCTTGCTGCGCTATGTATTCGGCTTCACAGGAAGATAGTGGAACCGTCGGTCGTTTCAGGAGATTGCACCGCCTTGCATCGTGTAGACGTAGGCCGTTGTAGATTTCCGGTTATCAAAATCTCCTCCCCAATCTGCATATGTGTATCTAACTATATCCTTGTTTCCATACTTTGTGTAGCGTTAATGATTACCAGCAGTTCCCCGTACGTATAGACAAATACGTTTATCCACCCCCCAGTGCTAGCGTCGTCGTAAGCTGCTATACTGGCTTACGGCATTCACGGCATAGATGATGTCAGGGAATCGTAATCTAGGACGATACGTAAAGCTACGCACGGCTTCTTTTAGCGTACATCATTCATCTCGCCTTCTTTTTCTTCTTCTTTCGTTTTTGGGCACATTGACTTCTCCAACCTTAAGCTTGGTTTGAACGGCATTTACGTTCGGCATTTGAAACTTCTCCAGCATCGATTCAATGTAGCTTCCCAAGTTCAGTGAGAGTTCGCCTTCATATCGATCTCTTCATATTCGTAGGCCCAAGCAATGCGTCGCTACAGCAAGATCATTCATCTGGAATCGGCTGCTCAAGAACTTCTTCTGGACCTTAATGTGGTTGGTGAAAATGAGCCAGTTGTCGACGTATGCAGTCAAGAACAGCATGTTCTTGCCTTTGATCCATGTAGTAAAGATCAAGCATCTACTTTTAAACGCTCAAGTCCAAACTCTCGAAGGACCGCATCCAATTGATGATTCCATCCACGGCTGAATTGTTTAAAATCGTACAACGTTTGCTTCAATCTGCGGTACCTTTGTTGGTTTCACGCCAAAACTTTCGGACTGGTCCAAATATATCATATGCCTTGTAGAAAGACGGATACAGCGTCAATCTGGTCAATCTCCAAATCGTGCTTCGCAGTCATCACCATTGAGTAACGAATCGTTGAATACCTCGCCACTGGAGCGTACGTTTCTTCTCCTGGTCTCTAGGGACATCCCTTGACAACCAAGTAGACCTTGTACCGCTCGATCACTTGTTCCGCATGGCCTCTCGATCCTTGGGTAACTTTTCAAGCACCTGTGGTTCCTCTCCGGCGCTCCGATTTTTTCTTTCATAGCTTTGATCCATGATTTCAACACCTCACTGTATGAAGTAGGATCATCCACCGGATGGTTTCCACGGTTGAGATTTGTTTGTTGGGAAACTACTACACAAGTATGGGTATTGCTCTAAGCTAAATCACCATTCTTACCTGTGAATCGGCGCTACTGGCCACTGCGCCTCAACTCGTACCCTGGATTGACCAGTTGTACAGTTTGCGGTAGGAGACATCGACTTAAATCAGATGAATGTTTTGGATTTGTAGACTCGTCAATCCCAGTTACATTTACTCATATTTGAGTGCCTTTAATTTTGACGAGAGAGTCAAAAATTACTCAAAATTAAATTTAAATTCGTGGCCGTGTACTTCGTTTCCAATGTTGCACTCTGCTCGTTTTTGATGAGCATTTGATCCGAGTTCTCATCACTCAAACACAGACGTACCAGTGGATATGAACTTCACCACAAATGGGGTGCCTAATTTCGGAAAGTAATTCAATTTCCCATCACGGATTCTGTTGTCTGATGAGTACTACAATGAAGTTGTAGCTCATTCCGTTGCTGTCTATTCAATCCCCTTAGGCGTCTGGGTGAATGAGCAGGTACGAATGAAAAAGGTAATCCACTTGCCTGCACACCGTTTGAAGTGATCGATTTGAGAAATAAATGCAACGCAATAACTTTCAGACTTCGAAAAGGTACGGGCTTGACCCTTCACCCAATATACATACGAATGGAAAAAGCCTACCTTGATGGATTGAAAATCGGCAATTCATTCACAACCACATGTCAAGAAACCACACATTCAAAACGCTATCTATCGAGGAAGTAATCCGCCGTACGTGACCTTGGCGTCAGAAAAATATTTACCAACCCATATCTCGAAAACAGCCCTTCGGAATTTCCGCCTGTCAGTCCAGTAAATCCAGCGAAACAGTTCCCTCCGCACCACACGGCCAACATGTGAGAAAAAGCTCTCTCAAACCTACCGAAATTAGCACCTGTCATATCAATCAACAACTTCCACCATCCCGGCGGCCCACCAACTGTGTATTGGTGTACTTTAACGAACGTGCCTGTCATAATGTTACTAGACTTACAGCATAACCGCACAACCAACCCGTATCACTTGCGGCCAACCTATGCTCATATCCATCCGACGCCGACAGCCGACATGCTGAGATAAGAGCATATTTTCGAGGCTCACACATCTGCCTTCAAAATGCCTCATTCCGTCGGTTTTATCACCCAAGGTCACGCATACAAGTGCGGCTGGCAACACAGGTAAGTACGCATTTTAATTGAATCCACCTCCGCACGACCCAAGCAAACCTAACCTAACCGATTCGCCGTTAATCCACTTTACGAACGTAACCATTATCATCATCCCCATCATCATCAACATCATCATCGCACTATGCGAACGGCGGCTCCGAGCGGGTAATGACAGTCCGCGACAAGCGACGCTCCACTCCCCGTCGTCGCCGCCCTCTCCGACCACTATCGAAACGGCCAACTGGGATTGAGGCGACGACAGGTGTGGATGGATGGCGTTTCGCACCTTGCGAGAAAATTACTTTTTAAACTAGGTCATAATCGTAATAATTTCTTCTTGCAATCTTTCAACCTCGCTGCAGCTTCGGGAAGGCTGCTGTGGGATTCTGCGTGACTGGCTGCAAGTTTTATTCCTCCTCCCGGGGAGGGCTGCAGCGCCAGCGAGCGGTAAAATCCCATTTCTTGATTCGCTTTTCCATTTGAGTTCAGTCACCTGCCTCTCGCTCCCCTCGTCCATCCCCGGCACGACGTTCGTAGAGTCGTCGTCGTCGTCGTCGTCGTAATCATCCTTTCATTCGAAGGAGGTTTAGCATCATAAAATGGGATTTCACGATGACGGCAGAATCCTTGCTGCCGAAGGGTTTTAAATTTGGGTTGACCGGTGACTCGGAACCGGCCCGGGCAAATCAAGTTGCATAATCTTTCCCCGGTGAATTTCGATGGCTGGTCGATGATGGGCGGGCATATAAAGTATAAGACATATCGCAGCAATGCAGAAGTGATCAAAGTAGGCACCGCCACGGCAGTTGTTGTAATCAAGCGCGCGAGAGACAGAGATGGATAGAGAAGCAAAACGAATACGAAAACGGAAAGGAAATTGCTTTGCTGTCATGTTTTTGCAAGGTGGCTTTGCGGATGTAATTTATTGCTGTCGGCGGTTGTTTGGTACGTTTACTGCTGTTGTAAATTTGACTTGCACAAGCAATTGGGGATATCTCAGCCGAGAGATGATTTACTTTGCTGTCTGACGTGCGTCTCCATTGTACATAGGTTCGGGTGTTTTGGGTATGGAATGCTTCGGGCTGTTTGATGGAGACGCGTCATACTTCACGGTATTGAATGTTCAGGCATTTTCTATAACCGTGCGATGAATTTAGTCCATGATAACGGGTCCCAGGCTGAAGTCCGGAAATTGTCAAGCAATCATCTAAATCGTGTGTGTTCGGCTATGCAGAAGATGTTTTCTGATTCGGTCCGGATATAATCGTACAGAGTTCATATTATTCGGAATCTTTCTCTCGGTATGCCAAGGCGGATATAAAATATCCGTCGAAAATGACGAACATTGCAGAGTTGTACTAAAAATTTCTGACTTCATTTGTTTATTGATTTCTGTTGCCAGGGTTGCCAGGTCACTCATTTTGACTCACTTACATCGATTGCCAATAGATCATTCCTAATACTTGAATTTTCAAATATGAGGTATGTTGAACTTGTGATGCTTTTGTCGTGAGAGCGTATATTTCTCGCGAATTGGACTATCTTCCAAACGTAAGCAGTGACTTAAAACGTAAATTTCACATGAATAATGGGAACCCCAGCAAACAGATTAGACTATTTAGTAGAGCAAGTCTACCAGCTATACACCGGTTAGTCTGGTTGTTCTACATTGCTAACATTGCTAACAGATTTTCAAATGTTCATCTAGAATTTGGTGTAATATGGTGAACACTACGAATATACGCTATGAGAGTCATTCCAATCAATGAGTGAATGTGTTAGATACTTACTTACCAATCAGACCAAGACTGGGGTGGCCTCTGCCATGTACAAAAGTTGCCTCCATTCTATTCGTTCCATGGGTGCACCAGGTCAGCCTCGCAGTCTGTGAAGGGTCCGCACTTGATCGATCCATCTTGCTCGTTGCGCGCTATTTCTTCTTCTTGTACCCTGTTGTTTCGTTTTCGAGAATCATTTTCACAGGGCTATCGTTCGACATTCTTTCGACATGCCCAGTCCACCGTAGTCGACCGATTTTAGCGGTGTGCTCTCCCAGCCACTGATGCAACTCATGGTTCATTCGCCTTCTCCACGTTCCGTCTTCCACCTGCACTCCACCGTAGATCGTACGCAGCACCTTCCGTTCAAAGACAACAATGTCCATGTTTCGGGGCCATAAAGGATTGGCGGTCAAATTAATGCCTTGTAGATGGTCAACTTTGTAGTTTGGCGAACTGTGTTTGATCTTAGCAGTCCAAAGTAGACACGATTGCCGGCCATAATGCGCCTTTTACTCTGTGCTGGTGTCGTTATCGGCAGTCACCAATGAGCCCAGAAACACGAATTTGTCTACCACCTCGATTTGATCACCGTCGATCTGAACTCGTGGTGGGAAGCTAACATTGTCTTCTCGTGAGTCTCTTCCCTTAGTGTATTTTGTTTTCAACGCATTAATAACAAGCCTAATCTTTATTGGTCCAGCTTTAATTTTGATGTACGTTTTCCATCGTCTCAAAGATACCTGCTAAGATATCAACACCGTCGGGGAGCCAAAAAGATGGACAGACTTCCTGAAGCTGGTGTTACCACTATCCCCGTTCTCTGAATCACACCCTGCAATGCATCGTAAAATAGCATACACTACAATCCATCACCTTACCGTAACCCTCTCCGAGGTTCGAAGGAACTCGGCGGTGATTCGTTCTGATGTGGTGACCTCCAGGTGTACCGGTATGAAAGTAGCTACTATTTATGACAATTTTCTTGGAGGTGGTGAAATCTGTGAATGCTGATTTCCTTTTCTTTAACCGGAAATAATTCCTTCTCATGGCCGACCTGAGCATTGAGATCTCCATAAAACGATTTTGATGCGCAAAAATCGTCCTAATTGTTTTCATCATTTCCTACACTCTGCCCAGTTAGCTTAAGACCACCTATGTTTTTAGGATAGTTAAAACAGCATTCAAGGAGTTTAGAAAGAACTGTTGATGTATTATTGATTTCATCATGTTTGCATTATATTATAGTCAACTTAGCTTATATACGAGTTTTTTTTTGTTAATTTTCGCTGTCAATTAAGCTCAGAACCACTTCAGATTACGATCAGTTTTGTGCATTTTGAATGCAAATAAAGCGGATAACCAGTGTATATATCATGTCAATAATCAGTTGCCCTTCTGTTCCTGTTAATAGCTTGGAACATTCAGTTTGGCATGTTGTTCATCAAGTTTTGGAGAACAATTTTCTCTATATTTCCCCATGCCTCAGAAATAGCCAATTTCTGCTCATTTACCACGATCCCCCAGAGGTTTTCCACAGGGTTTAAATCTGAAGACTGGGCTGGCCAGTCAAGCAGATCTATTTTATGGTTCTTCATCCACTGAAAAGCCAATTCATGTTACGCATGAACCTCCTCTGAAGTTCCGGGTTTAAAAATATTGCTTATTCTTCCTCAAATCGCGCCAGTATCCGTTAAAACCATCGGGGCCGTCCAGATTAAACCCTTTTTTTTTGTTGCCAAAGATTTTTGGCGATCAAAGCTGTTAAAAGCATGCAGTATACACCCTTTTAATTTGCATAGCATTAAGGGTCTGGCTGATAACTTACCGTATCTCGCTGTCGATTCACATGGTTCCGCGCAAATTTCAAGCGTTTGTAAGATGGGGTCAGATTTGTAGCTTTTCCTTTAAAGGGGCTAACCCTTTAATGAAAGAACTCTTGATCAAAACCGGACGAACAGTCTCCCGGAAAACATTCAAATTAAGTTTCTGCTTGATCTGCCTCAGCGATTTTGAAGAATTGGAAGCGATTCTAATAATCCTACGTTTGTCCTGTTCAGAAAGCTTCGATCGGCGAGGCTGCATCACAATTTGCCCATATCCTTCTGGATTTTTCAAATAGTTGAACAACTCATGATGCGAAAGACCGAGTAGGCGAGCTATTTCTCTAATGCTGACTTTTTCCGACTGAATGTTTCAATTTTATCCCTTTTTCTTAGCGGTGAGTACCTTTCCCCTCAACATTATAATTTTTAGCGCCACAAAAAACTCAAAATTCACAATAAAAGCAAATGATTCGAACTTAACTGGGCACCGAAAAACATGTTTATGACTGAATAAACACAGATCCTGAAGTGAACATCTGTCACCACCACTTCATTATACTGCGTTCACTAATACAAACATAATACAATAGGGTATGCTCAAAACACAAATCTATTCTTCATCATTTGGAGCAAATATCGGCTGATCCTACGCTACCTGGAAAGGGTGTAGGTGAGAGCTGTGCACATTGATTACCAAAGTAACAATTTTAGTTTTATTCCAGCCAAATAGCACTCCTCCCGGCTTTTTTGATGAAACTACATTTAAAAATGTTTCGTCCACCAACACCTCCTCTATGCATCTTTAAAGCCGAAATGTGTACAAAGTGGCCCACTCTATAGGCGGTTGTAAAAACAAACTAATAAAACCTTTTCAATACCTTAACATTTTTGAAAATGTTCTAGTGAAAGATGTTATGACCACTTGAGAACCTTCGTAAAACCTATTGGCTGCCATCAAAACCAGCAAAGGGCCAAATGGCAACAATTGTCAAACTTCACTATGATATCGTGGTTAGTTTTGTTGTTCTGCTTTGTTCGATTCTCTACTCTTCTGATTGATTGAGCAGTAAATAATATCTGGGGAAAAAATGATTTCCCGTTGCAGGAAACCTTGTTTGATAGCAAGATATTCAAAACAAATTGAGTTTTTTCACCGCGTATCATGCTCCAATGCATATGCGCATTTAATTTTATGGTGAATATTGGTACGTTAAGAGCCACACATTAATACTGAGTTTAAATCTACAAAAACAAA
>JASCZW010020867.1:0-11574 GCA_034211315.2 Aedes japonicus
AACAGTGCTCATACTGAGGTCATCTTCAATTTTATTGGAAGTCGTCGTTGGATCAACGCGTGCCAGAATTGCAATCGTCCGGTCTATTTTCTGAGAGGTGCAAAGTCTCCGGCCTTTAGTTTCAGAATTGGCTTTTTTAATCATCCCTTCATTTTCAGTATCTCCCTGTACGATTTTCCTTGTTTAAGCAAGATTTTTATCTCTCCCCGTCGTTCCTCGGAACAGCTTTTACCACGACCCATTGTTCTTTAATATAACCAAAACTTAGACATTTTTCAATCCTTCTTTGTCTTTTATACACTCTTAGTTATCAAGCATGGCGTAGCCTTATTAGTTGTACGGTACCGCAATGTGCTTGGGATGCCAAATTTCGAAGACATGCAGGGATGCGAAGTACACAATAGCAATACATTAAAATGTCTTTCTAAGTTATTATTGCAATGACCAATGCGATTTTACCACTCATTGGACTAAAAATATAGTACATTCCTTTGCTGCGTTGAGGGCTCGCGGAAGCACTAATGTATCAGAGGTAGCTATTACTTATAGCTAAAAATGTTAATTTGGTGAGATCATTCCATATTCCATATTGGTTGAACCATAGAGCTCAAGTGGCCACTCAAGTTCAATATTCTAGGATCCTTGAAAATTTTGAATACTGTGAATATTTGGCGCAACATGTGGCACAATTAAAGCTGAATGTCTTGAGTATAATTTGCTTAAAATTCTGGAAAGGGTTTTATCGGAACCCCGTGTCAAATAAACTTAAAACCCTGAGCAGGATTTTTCAAAAAGACAGAGCATGATGCTTGATGAAATTCGAAATGGAATTCCTCGAAATCATTAGAACGACTAACTGCTGAAGATGTTTTCCCATATGTTGGGTCAGATTTCTCGACTTTTTTTTTATCTAGTTCGTTTGTTGCTGAGGCTCAATCACATTAGCTCTACGGGGCCGATGTTTCATTATTTTTTGATAACATAAACGACTTAATACTACGTTTAGTAGGACTTGAACCATTTATTCGCGAGTAAACCGAGGTTTGAAGGGGTGAAAATTGTTGGAGAGGGATTGGGTAAATGTCGATGTCATCCTAACCGTTTCTACACCGGCAAAAATTGGTCTCCACGAGGTTAATTCGATGGGCACTCTTACGTAATTTGTCTTACAATCGCTCTACAAATCTTCTTTATGTGCGCCTTCCTTTGCAAGCGAATCAGCTTTATCATTGCCTGGGATTCAGCAATGTAAACAGACCCATGTAAAGGTGTCAAATATGATGATGGGACCAGCACTCTTGTCTGTTCCCTTAACTTTGATAGGAAATCAGATGAGTGTCTACTAGGAGAAGATGAGGTAATGGTCTGCGGGCATGTTGAAAATCGCGAAATGGGTTGCTATCAGCTCAACAACAAAAACAGAACAAGGTTCCTAAAGTTTAAGACACCGAAGCCAGTAGATCCATTTAGACGAGGAATATCAGTTCAAAAACCATTTTTTGCTGTTGACGTGTTGGTATTTGTCAGTAAATCCAACGATATGTAGTGGTGGTGAATTTTCATAAATCGAGATTGTGTGTTCAGCCCCAGCATTTCTTCAAAATTTTGTATTACAAATGCGTTTTTCGCTCCACATTTGATCAATATTCCGAGCAAAAGTTCCCAGAACCGATTCTACTCCTGCCAGAGTTTTAAGCCTCATTTATAATGTGACTTTTTCTTGTTCAGAAAAAGCAAAAAGAGTCGTACAAGGGAACAGAGAGAATAGTTGTTTTATAAAGAGTTGTGAGGTCTCCCGGGTGAGCACTCCACCATGTGCCACAAATTTAACGGAGACAATTGAATTTTTTTTGGCATTTGTGCTTCAGTTTCGAGCATGTTTCTTAAGGAAACCACACTGTCGTCAGCAAATTGTCTAAGCGTGCATTGTACTGCCAAACAATTGTCAGTATCTTTTACGTATAAGTTATAAAGTAAGGGGCTGAGAAATTAGCCTTGGGCAGACCCATGTTACCAGTTCTTGAAGTTGTCAATTGTCCAAGTGAAAAGTTCAATTGGCAGCAAGTTGACAAACAATATTTAAAATTCCGAAAAGTTCACATCCCTGCAGATTATGTGACAGGATTTAAACTGAAACTGAATCGAAAGCCCCCTGAGAGCGAAGTGAGCTATGGTACATTTGTGTTAGCGCAAAAAAATCGTAACAGCATAAAAAATGTCTAGCCTGAACCTCTCAATCAAGACCTATTATCTATAAATTTATTAACGTTGAATCACACGAAGACTCATTGACACCCACAGTGATCTGAAAAGCCGTTTTTCACGGCAAAATTTATAACCCCTAAAGGTTACGTTTTCAAATCATGGTGTCTTCTACAAAGTTTTATTTAAAAGAGTTGCCCATCTTGTGGTTATAGTTTCGTAGTTCCAAAGTTTCCCAGAGAAACCAATTTTTTATTCTATTTTTTTAGTTTAAAATGTCAGGAACAAATAATCTTCAGATTACGTACAGAGCAAGTTATGATGCATGTTTTCGCTGAAGTGTTCGTGTGTTTACTGTGATTTCGTCTGATTCCGTCAAATTCTCCTTAAGGATACCAATATAAACGTCAACTGTCATAGTACCAAAAGTTCTAACCAAGCTTTTCACATCAGACCAGGAAAAACAACCCCACACTATCACGTTGCCACCACCGTGCTTTATTGCAGCTTGCAAATGACGATCCTGCAATATCTCGGTCCACAAATAAGGTCGCCAATACTCCCATGTTCATGACCTTTAACCTGATTTCTGTTGATGTTCTTTCTGTGTCAACAAAAGCTTCGTGCCATTAATTACGAATTTTGGCAGCAATACATTCTTCGTTAGAAACGGTAGCCTCACTTACTCAGGATCAGTATTACATTTTCACTGATAGTCTCAGTTCTATAGAGGCTTTTCGCTCCTTGAGGTCGGTAGGTACAACTCTTAATTTCTTATGAAAATAAGAGGTCTCCTAAGTGCTTTATCTCCACGTTCTTTTATTATCACCTTTGTGTGGAACCCATCTCATTGTGCGATTCTAGGCAATGAGAAAGCGGATTCACTTGCAAAGGGGAGCGCTATGGAAGGTGATGTTTATGAACGACAAATCGCCGTTAACGAATTTTTCTCAATTTTTCGCCAGAGGTCACTCGTTAGCTGGCAGAATAAATGGAGTAAAGGCGATTTGGGACGATGGCTAAATTCTATCACTCCCAAAAGTGTCGAAGAAAGCTTGGTTCAGGCGATTGGATGTGGGTCGAGACTTCATTCGTGTGATGTCTCGCCTCATGTCTAATCATTACGCATTAAACGCTCATTTGTTCCGTGTTGGGTTGGGAGACAGCAATCTCTGTGAATGTAGACAAGGTTACCAAGACGCAGATCACGTAATTTGGTCTTGTGCTGAGCATCGTGGAGTCAGATCAGAACTTTATGATTCCCTTCGGGCTTGAGGTAGACAACCCAATGTACCAATTCTGGCTGTGACATTTTGGCTGTGTGCGATCTGGAATTCATAAAACTTATATATGTGTTTTTGAATAACATTAATCTGTAGTTTGATTAACTTACATGTTTAGGTTAAATATTTGTAAACTGTTTGAGAGTGTGTTTTTTTTCGAAAACGTTGTTACCTTGCAGTTTTAGATATCAGAAACTTATTGTTTAATGAAATGTGTCTGATATTCCCACCTAAATTTTCCCATCCATAAAATTGTAATTCCAATTAACCTCGAGACGACCGCGAGTAATCGGTTCTATTCCTTTAAAATAGTTTTAGATATTTTTTTTCAAAAATTTATTAAAATTTCATGTATATACAACGAAAACTTGGCTCTGTAAAGTTGATTCGATTGAGCCTGAGCAAATAAATAAACCAGTAGTTAAAAAAAAATAATTACGAATGTATCTTCATAAAAAGAACAAATCAGTTTCGTTGCAGAAAACAAAGAATGGATTTGTGAGTATTACGTTCGATTTTTTAATTTAAACTAAAATTTACTTTCAGTGTAGTAGCCTATTGTTATTTGGCGATTTCTTTTAAATTGACGGTTACGAAAGTTTACACACGCTGAGAATCAAGCTTGAATGGCTGTGATATGATGATGCATGATGGGTTTAATTTATACTGATTACAGGAGGAAAAAACATTTGAAACAGAAAGGAACTCTGCCTGGAGAGACACATGAGGGATGACAAAATCCCCTTTCTTATGAAGAACTCTCTGGAGAATCGAGTGGAAATGACTTCATCATAATTTGCCCATTTTTCCAACGTCACCAACGTACACTTCCCTTGCAAAACCTTCCATCCGGCTACTCAAAATCAATCCGTTTTGAACTACAATCAAGAGCAGCTGCGCTCTTAGGTGGGTAAATACTAACCTATTACAGGGCATCGAACTCGGCGATGAATGTTCGTTTGAATTGCAATAGATCTATCTCCTGCCCAACCTGGCATTATTTCCTACGAACAACGCAAGATTCAAGATCAAGGGGAACTGAAGGCGGTGGCCAGTGGCGACGCGAGCCGAGGTGGAAGAAAATCGAACAAGACCCTCAACGAGGCGGCGCGAGCAGCCATCAACAAGAGCTGAAGTGTAGAGAGGGAAATTTATCGCGTGTAATATAACTGTTTGGATCGCCTCTGACGGACGGACGATGGATAACTAGTAGCAGTCAGAGTAGGAGACGAGTTCCACGCTGTGATCGGTGTTATGGACAAAGAATGGTGGAGCTGTGCTTCCGCTGGACTTTTGGTGTGAATTTTTCTTGCAAAGAAAAATACAAATGGAGAAAAGTTCGATCTTGAAACGGGATGAATAGGTACGCTTACAACGCTGGATGGGAACAACAATAGTGAAATGCAGATCGATTGCAATCGTTTTCAGCCAAAGATCGATTTGCAAAAGTTGAGTTTCGATCATTTTTTTCGAAAAAAAGTGGCATGAGATGAAATGAGCATTGTTACAATTGAAGAATATTTTAAGCTTCGGTGGAAATGCGATTTGTTCGCTCTCAGCCTTGTGTTCTAACTTTTTATAAGGATACATTAGTGACAAGCTTAATTCCTACTATAAACAAACATTTAAATTGCCGATTTCGTCACTGTCAGCAACTTGCTGCTCGGTAAACTTAACAATTGCAATTGATTTGGTTCTTTTAAAGGATATTTTTTTTTGAATACTGAATATCGATGTCCTCATTCTTATATGCCTGTATGGTTGAACACGAAATAATCCGGAAACTAAAAACCTCTTTGGGGTTTCAAAATGCGTTTTAATTTACAATGGTTACAATGTTTTACTTACATACTATGTATTGTTAGTATTGTCTTTTAGACGAGATTTTATTTGTTCTTTAGACATAATGATGCCAATGATTTCGGAATGTAGATTATACTGGCGTTGGAATGGGTCATTTTTGCATAATTTGACCGTCTAAGGTGCCGGCTGCGAGTATAAAAGTTAAATTTCGAGAGTAGTACGAGGGCTGTATGATTAGTTCCTGTAGTATAGGTAATGAAAACGCATTTCGAATTAAACTTATTGACGTTAGAATATATTCTCAATATAGTCTACCTTACCTCAATACATTGTTTCCAGCGATATTCCAACTTTTTCAAGCCATCCAAAATATATGATTTGCGAATTCCACAAAATAGGCCTCTGTTGCGGCCATGCACAGTGGGACCAATCTTCAAAAAGACAGTCAAAAACCACTTTTAAAAGTGATCAAAATTGCATACAAGAGTCACGGATTGTTAGAAGAATACTTGACGATGATGTTAGCACAGGTTTGAGTCTTTCAAACTGGATGGATATTACATTTACAGTCAATAAAAGTTTAGCATGTTGTCAATTTTCAGTTCGGTTGAATTTTGTAGCATTTATCTAACTGCTGCAATATGCTGACCACAACTTACAACATCCAACAAACCTATATCATTTGGCACCATTTCAAACAGTAGTCATAAAACTAATAAAGGAATAACTGTACCGACCTCAAAAATTTTTGATCGTGTTTAAAATACCCCGTCTATACTTTGTATAAAATTATTCAAGAATTATCTATTTTCTATATTCATTGTAGAATTCAAAATGGTACTCATCGGTACTCATAAGGAATTCGAACCACAAGAGATTTGGTCATCTGAGTCGCGTCCCGAGCCGTTTTCCACTTTTCTTAAGCTTCCGCTTCATTATTGCCCAAAATCTCTCGATGGGCCGGACTGCGGGCAGTTGGGTGGATTTATGTTTTTATCGATGAAATCTACGTTGTTATTGCGGTACCACTGAATGACTTTCCGGCTGTAGTGGCAACTTGCTAAATCTGGCCGAAACTTCACGGGACCTTTATGGGTTTTAATGAAAGGTAGTACGCGGTTTTCGAGGCATTCTACCTAGTACAGCTTCGAGTCCATCGTCTTATTCGTCACGAACACTTTGGCCTTTGCTCCGCAGCTGCATATCCCTACAAACTAAAGACGTCCGATGTTCCCATGTGCTGGATGATGTCAAGTCGAAATGGATAATTTCTGGAGAGGATTTCGCGGTAAGGATGAAAAAAAATTGTCAAGCTTTTGCAGCCAGTTAGATAAGCGTTAGCTTTTAACTAAAAACGAAGTGAAGTTTGAGTCTCGTAACAGAGTACGGCTGAATCAGTATGCCTGGCCTATTGTAATGATTGATGGTAAAGGGAGGCCAACGAGCAGCTTCGAACATCTCAATTTGCAAAATAAACGCCGGAGGGTCAAACCGCTGCGAGAATTGGGTTCTTCCAGAGAGCTTTCTTTCGCGGCTCAGATGAATGGGAGAAGTGAGGGAAGCGAGGACGCAGCTAACCTGATTGCAGTAACAATGGAGACAACTCCGAAGCGCGCAGCTCGTATAAGGGGAGCTTCGACAGCAGCAGACAGGCATAGACCTGCAATATCAATGACCGATGATGAAGGGTTTAAATTTTTTATCGAAGGGGATTATTCGGAGGAAAAGTGGCTGTCGTTGCAAAGCAAATCCAAACAATGGAATATCCCGAAAGTGTCTCGTACAAAAGCATTTCAGTTGCCCGTCAACGTTGTATACCCGATGGTATTTACATAAGTGAGTCTAATGCACAGGTCGAACTCCAGAGTTTGGTGGATCATACGGAAATGAGAATATTATGCCTTGTAGATCAGGAGACGTAGGAGCTTACTCAGACGGAGCTACAGGATTTGGTCAATCAATTTCCAAACAAAAGTTTGAATAGTTCGACGATAGTTCCATTTTCATAACCTCGATAGTATTTCTTCAGCTAAAAGTTAGCAGTAACGTAAATAATGTACTTTGGCAAAACAACACGCATTCGTCGACCAGGTTCTGCAGGCCCGCAAGAATCCTGAAACTCTTCAACTGTCCAAGCAGTCATAGTAGAAATGCACTTTTTTCACCGCCAAATGGGGTCGTTTTTATTTAATTTAGTCTCGAATCGGTTCAATATATCAGCATAGTACTGCCCCGTGATTGTCCTTCCCTTCGACAAATAGTCGGTAAAGATGATGCTTCGCGAATCCCAAAACGATAACTTTTCCGACAGATGGAACCATTTCCATCCTCCCTGGAGCAGGTTTTCCGGTTGAAGTCCACTGTTTTGACTGTTCTTTCATTTCAGGAGTGTAGTGATGTTCAACAGGCTCCATGTTTCGTCAACAGGCCGTAGAAACTCTTTCGGACTGCGCTTAAAAATGTCCAAACAGTGCTCTGAAGTTGTCATGCGATTCCGTATTTGCTCATCTTTGAGCAAACGCGGTATCCATCTCGCCAATAGGTTTCTCATGTAATTTTTTTCTTGAAAGATAGTTTGCACGCGTACAATTAGGATGTCTACAATGTCAGCAATCTCTCTGATCTTCACTCGGCGATCTGCTAACACAATATCATGAATTTTGTTAACCATATCCGAACTCCGTAGTCAACTAAATTGAACGGGCTGGACGCTCTTCTACAAAAAAAAACTGGATGTTCGGCCACTCTTGAATTCATTAAACCAATACCTGATGGTAGCCATCGAAGGTGCATGGTCCTAATAAACTGAACGCCGACTTCACTTTGATATCCTCACGCATCTGCCCGTCAAAAAAAAAAGCGTATGACTGATCGATATTGCTCTTTCTCCATGGTTGCAAACACAAGCGAGCTTAACATCTTTCAACTACTCGATAAATACGTCTGACATTTTGACAGCTATTTTTTTAAGATGGCGTTAAATGATGCCATATACAATTTGTGTCAGTGATGCAAGTCGCTAAACATAGGTGCTTATCATTCAGTCCTCGTACTTCTGGTTTTATACAATATGAACTAATGTGGTTTATGTAGAAAAGCATTGCAAATTCGCTTTTTTGTTGAGCGTCTGTTGATGAGCCTCCTCATTATCAATGCTTTTCAGTTACATTTTTTACGTTAAGCTCTTGCTACTCCTTATGTTGAATGAATTAACTTCGTTCTGGAATTCTTCGGCGTCGCTAGAATTAGTTTCGAATTTCCACGAAGAAGTTCAAGTCGTCTGCACTTGGATTTTTGTTAAGTATGTAGGAAATATCGTTTACGTACAAAATAAAAAGAAGTGGGCGTAAATGTGCACCTTGGTCCATCCACGAGGTGACTTAGATGACGCAGCTGAAACAAACACGTCTTGTCGCAACGTAGCCTACGTCGACTATCGCAATACGTATTATTAGCCATAACTACATAATCATAACCGTCCATAACTACATAATACATAATCAACAAATGTTCGTGAAGTTTCTGAAAGCATGTCTTTATCTCCGAGTTCTGCTTGCAGGTCCGGCCAGAAGACTACCACAACTTTCTTCACATTATACTTCAGGCAGTTCCATTTTCCAACAACTTGGACAGATATTTTTCGCTGATCGTAGAAACAGAAGGATCTTCTTCGGGAACTTGGTGTGGGAGGCATATTTATCGTCAACGCCTACCTCATTCTTAGGAAACATAAAGTACACGGTCCCCTGCCAATCTTTGCCGTCCAGCGTCAAATAGGTCTCGTTATCAATTACGACCATCCCGTCGCGCTTCGCCTTGAAAATGTTTTGTCAGGAGCACCTTCGGTAGCTCCGGCTGGGTGATCGGTTCGTGATCTGAAACGGCCAAACTCGACTCATATTTCCGCATAACAATCTCCATCTTGTCCAGGTACTTCTTCACCGTTTGTCTGTTCCATAATCCTATCGGCACAAGCCGCGGAACGATCAGGCCTCTTCCTCTGCTGCTTCTGCTGCACTTTACGGTCGCGCAGCGGGGGTCGGGTGGCCGGAACCAGGTTTACTTGTCCTTCAATCCCATTATAAGCAATGATTCTTCCAGATTTTCACTCAGAACATCCATATAGCCATCTGCCATAAATAGTTTACGGAATCACGAACTCGAAATTGACCTCCTTAGGCTTATACCACTCCAGAACATCTTTCGAGTAATGACGTGAGGCTACATCTGGCCAGAACGGCGTAGGACCACCGTGTGACCTCAGAAGTGGAAGTAGACGCCTTTGGAGTCATTCCTTTCAGTATACCTGCCCATTGCTCGTCCCTATCGCCACGAATGGGATGGTCCGCTTTCCACACGAGCAAATTGCTTGCCAAATCATGTATTTTTTGGCAAACT
Source organism: Aedes japonicus (assembly GCA_034211315.2). NCBI lineage: Eukaryota > Metazoa > Arthropoda > Insecta > Diptera > Culicidae > Aedes > Aedes japonicus. Next base: position 9,687 of record JASCZW010020867.1, read on the forward strand.
TTGACTTCTTCAACTTCTTAACGTCCTCAGGAACATCGAATTTATGATGAACAGTGAAAAACTGGAGCCCAGGAAGCTGCCGGAAGTCTGCTTTTACATACGTCTCGTCATTCATAACGAGACAATGCGGTTATGTAAACAGCTGGAGTGCATTGAGCTTCCATGACCTTTTTTTCGCCGTATTCTGCCGTTCAGCGCGATTCGACATTTCTTGTTGAACAGCTTAACCTGATTCGTTCAACCATACAAGCCTTATCCAGAAATTTTGTGGTTTTGTTATGATGGTTTCTGGCAAATTTGAGCCGCTTTTTTTTTAATCAGTTCGACTGATGAACGATCCATTCCTAGCAAAATGGCTTTTAACCTATGCTCACCGATGCACCGACAAAGTACATCTAAAGGGTGTCCATGATGAAATTGCCACACTATGAAATTGCTCTAACTTTTTAACCGTTGGGTAGAATTTAATGAAAATTTGGGTGGATTTAGTTCATAGTGCATTATTTACATCCTGCAAGTTTTAAAGTGCACGGAAATGGAGTCGAAAGAACAGCTCGTGCGTGATAAAATCTTGCGCATTCATCACGAGAACAAGGATCTCTCGCATCGTTCCATCGCTAAACGTTGGGAATCGCGAATTCCCGGTGTCGCGAGTGATTAAGCCGGTTCGAGGAACGGTAGACCACCGATCGGAAGCCCAGAAGTGAAGGAAAAGTATTCCGTACAACACCAAACATCACAACCGCGTAGTTGGGGCCTTTCAACCGAAATCCGAACGCCTCCGTTCGGGATGTGGCTAAGAAGCTGCACTTATGCCGAAGTTTTGTCCAGAAGGCCAAAACTAAGGCTGGGCTTCGAACGTTCAAGCGTACAAAAAGGCCCCTAATCGCGACGAGAAGCAGAACAAGTCCGCCAAAACCCAGTGCCAGGAAGTTGTACCTCAACATGCTGGACGAAAGTTGAATGCTGCATCAGTGGACGACGAAACATATGTGAAGGCCGACTTCAAACAGATCCCCGGCAACCTGTTTTTCACGGCCAAGGATAAGTTCAGCGTTCCGGAGCATGTTCGCACTCAGAAGATGTCCAAATTTGCGAAGAAATTCCTGGTTTGGCAAGCCATCTGCACGTGCGGGAAGTGGAGTGCACCTTTCGTGACCCAGGACACGATGAACGCACAGGTGTATATAAAAGAGTGCCTCCAGAAGCGGCTGCTTCCTCTCCTGAAGGCCCACAACGTCCCAACAATCTTCTGGCCGGATTTGGCCTCATGCCACTACTCCAAGGACGTGCTGAAGTGGTATGCGGACAATAAGGTCAATTTCGTGCCGAAAATGTTCAACATTCAACAAGACAGTCGAGGAACTGAAGAAAGTATGGGTTCACATGCAAAAAACGGTTGATTCACAGGTTGTGCAGAATCTTATGGCCGGGGTTAAGGCCAAGGTGCGGGCATTTGCGTATGGACTGTAAATAAAATACGAGTAAAATGGTAAAATGAAGTTTAATAGTTATTTCTCAATCCCTGAAAATTTGATGGCAATCGGATGAAAACTCGAATTTTGCGAATCAATTTTGTGTGTGGCAATTTCATCGTGGACACCCTTTACTCCTCATTTTGCGAATTCATTACGGGTTTCTTTTAATCTCACGATGATTTTGCAGTCCTCTTAACGATCGGATTTACGTTTTAGTCTACGTCTAGGCCAATTTGCAGTTCACTGTTCCAAGCCTCTGGTGCTTCCGAAGAATCTTATAGACTGCACCGCGACATACCCATGTGTTTTGGCAACTGTACGCAGGGCTTTGTTCCGGTTTCCGGTGCGTAGTGAAGGGTGCCATAATTTTTCAAAATATCCCTTTTAAATTTTTCTTTGGCTCCAAATTT
>JASCZW010020868.1:0-11572 GCA_034211315.2 Aedes japonicus
TAGAGCAGAAGATGCAAACTTTCAACCTGGCGATAATGGCAATAATTTTTCCCACCTAGCTTCTGGTTCTCGTCCGGCCTCAGCGGTGAACACTTTACGGTATGGTAAACTCCCTTGAAGAAAGTCGCTTTCCCGTGGTTAAGCCAGATCCCACCATTATGCAACCGAGTGGGGCTGACTGCCTAGCACCCCCACAGACTGACTTAAAAGAACACAACACAATTGAGCTCCGAGAATGGTGAGATGGTGAGAAAACACGTCGTCGTCGGTAGGATGGTTACCGTTTAGCTGGGTTTTTATTCTTTGCGTCCCCGCTGGCTTCCCATGGCGTTTGGCTTCCCAGGAGCATTAGGGGAGATTCATGGGGCCCATAGCTGTTCTTGAGAGCTACTTTCTATGCACAGATCATGGCTTTGAATGGGACCCATTCTTCGTCGCCGGTGAGCTCATTCGTCATTCCGGTGTGCTTCTTTTCGTGGTAAACAAACGGTAGAATCTCAACCCAGCAATCAGCATAAATGATCCTACCCTTCCGTTTACAGTGAACATAGAAACATAGAAACGAAAGCACAATCACACCACTCTCGAATGCACCGTTCGTGTTGGTGACTGTACTAGCAGCCGGGGTGCAATTATTGGTAAATTGCAAATTTACACAATTAGCATGATGAATGGTTTCCCTCCGGCTTGTTGGTGTTCAACAACGGCTCCGTCCATGGCAAACATCGCCATCGCCGGCAGTCGTGGCGGCCAAAACAAATCGTAGGAAATGCCGAAGAGAACGTTTGGATCGGTGCTTGCAGCGAGAAAGAAGCGCGATGGTTATCTTGAGACGGACGCTGTTCCACCCCCGCCGTTGTTTTTTTTTTCGGTTTGTGTGGAGGTCAGTTATGTGATAGCACAAGGGCGTGCGAAGAGTGGGATTGAAGGGGCGAACGCAGTTGGGGCTATTAGGGCTATAAAATTGATCCAAAAGTTTAGCTTGGTTTGTTTATACGAGAAAATGAAAGTGTGTCGATATATGGCTGGATTTCGAAATTTTATGTCTCAGTGCACAGTGGTCCAGAATGCGAATTTAGCTGGAAAGATACATTTTCAGCCTAAGCTTGAAGTTTTGGAGCAAAATTGTCTTCCACAAAGTTGTTTCTAATAACAAGGCGCTTCTTTTGGTGTGAATGAAAACCAGGGTGGTCCTTATTTTCAGAGAAATCAAAAAACTAACTTTTTTATTTGCAGAAATAAAAAAATACATTATCCGGAAAAGTTGTAGATTAAATAATTTCAGGCAACTGTGAAGATATATTTTTTTCTGTACATTTTGATATGACCGTAGCTTAGGGTGTCCAGTTATTTGCTGTAACTTTTTTATTTCAAATTTTTCAGCAAAATTGTCTTCCCATTAATTTTATAACAATTTTGGTATTTAAAGGGTGTCCACGATGAAATTGCCACACACAAAATTGATTCGCAAAATTCGAGTTTTCATCCGATTGCCATCAAATTCTCAGGGATTGAGAAATAACTATTAAACTTCATTTTACCATTTTACTCGTATTTTATTTACAGTCCATACGCAAATGCCTCGCACCTTGGCCTTAACCCCGGCTATAAGATTCTGCACAACCTGTGAATCAACCGTTTTTTGCATGTAAACCCATACTTTCTTCAGTTCCTCGACTGTCTTCACTACCTTAGGTCGTTTAAGAAGGTGCTGCTTCATAATCGCCCAGTACTTCTCGATGTGGGCGGAGCTCCGGAGTGTTGGGAGGGTTGAACATTTTCGGCACGAAATTGACCTTATTGTCCGCATACCACTTCCAGCACGTCCTTGGAGTAGTGGCATGAGGCCAAATCCAGCCAGAAGATTGTTGGGACGTTGTGGGCCTTCAGGAGAGGAAGCAGCCGCTTCTGGAGGCACTCTTTATGTACACCTGTCCGTTCATCGTGTCCTGGGTCACGAAAGGTGCACTTCCGCTTCCTGCACGTGCAGATGGCTTGCCAAACCAGGAATTTCTTCGCAAATTTGGACATTTTCTGAGTGCGGATATGCTCCGAACGCTGAACTTATCGCTTGGCCGTGAAAAACAGGTTGCCGGAGATCTGTTTGAAGTCGGCCTACTATAGGTTTCTCGTCGTCCATGATGCAGCATTCAACTTTAACTAACATATTTTTATATTCTGGTGGAATAAACCATCCACGCCTGCAAGTGGTCCCAACAGCATCCCTACTGTTGGTTCAAATCGATCCTCAAATTCGATGTTTTAAACGTTTTCTTGAATTCCATTGAAATAAACCACTCACACTTGTAAGTGCCCCAACAGCATCCCTACTGTTGGTTTAAATCGATCCTCAAATTCGATGTTTTAAACGTTTTCTTGAATTCCATTGAAATAAACCACTCACACTTGTGAGTGGCCCCAACAGCATCCTCACTGTTGGTTTTAATCGGTGCCGAAATTTGAATAACTTTAATGTGCATCTCTATGCAGAGAATAAATCGGGAACATAGTTAAATATCTCATTCGCTATTCAGTTGAATTCAGCACACTGTTTACCAAAACGGATATGGCTGCAAACCCAACCATTTTATCCAACATCCCAGTCAGTGATTTCTCGTGGGAGTGCAGAGGTTTTCTCGGCTTCCAATAAAGCGAGTAGCACGTCAACATATTCCTACCCATTCCCTCCTTGACCATCATTCGGGCGAGGCCGGCGTCGGTACTGACTTGGTTTGGGATCTCCAGTTTTTACACATTGAGAGGTATGCTGGTCCAAAGCATCATCTATCGGTTCTCTGTGTAATAACAGCTGATCTGGCGATAACGGAGTAGTAACCTCGAGCGGTCAATCATGCTCATGCTCAAAATTGTCTTCCCATTAATTCTATAACAATTTTTGGTGTGCTGGAATTGACTCTATCATACAGGGTTGCCAATAGGTTTTGAAAAATATCTGACATGTCACAAATAAAAAACTGGAAAAATCTAGCAACACACGGATATGTAAAAATCTTGACTAACACTTGAAAAAGGTCAAAAAGGTCTTAAAAATGTTGATAGGCCCATTACAAATGTTGTCCCAAAATGAGTCATTTTTTGACTCGATACTTCAGTAACAGACAAGGGTAGATTTGAACAATTTGACCAATGCCAAATATTTGATACTTATTTGAACAAATATTTGACGGATTACCTTTTCGCACAAATTATCTACGAATCGTGTTCAGTGGACGAGAATGACTCACGACATAGTTGCACTTGTTATATTGTGAAATCCAGCTTCAATTTGACAAAGTAACATGAGTGCGCAAACGAATTAACAAAATAAACGTCAAAACCGCGTAAGAACGGAACGGGTAAAGCTTTGTCATACTTATACATCAAGGAGAAGAAGCGTGCACGGGAAGTAATTTGTTCTTCAAAATAAGAAAACCAGGTCAAGATCTCATGTATATGTTGTGTTTTTGTGTTATAATTATACACCGTGAACAATATTCATAACTAGCTGAACCCGGTGCGTGCGCTGCTACGCTTGCAACTTAATGAAAGAAAATTTAATGTAACTGGAACTTTAATGGTTTTTTTTGGAATCAATTTTTTTTTCTTGAACAAGCAGGGGCTCAAACTTCTATCAAAACATGCTTCTTACCCGAGAAATACACTTTTTGTGTTTAAGTATCCTGGATAATTCTCATTCTTGGTAGAAATTTGTGTTTCATATGTATGGGAGCCCTCCCTTCCAGAGGGGTGGTTTCTCAAACCACCATACAATGATTGCCTTCAAAACCCCCCACATGCCAAATTTGGTTTTATTTGCTTGATTAGTTCTCGAACCATCACACCAAATTCTTCAATTATAATAAAAATTTGAGTTTCATTTGTTTGAACCCCCCGCCCTTTCAAAAACGGGAGGGGTCTTGCACCACCATAAAAACATTCTTGCCTTCAAAACCCCCCACATGCCAAATTTGATTCGATATGCTTGAGTAGTTCTCGAGTTATGAAGAAATTTGTGTCTCATATGTATCAGAGCCCCCCTTCCTGAGAGAGTAGGGGTCTCAAACAATCATAAGAACCTTTTCCAGCCCCAAAAACCCCTTCATATAAATTTTTACGTTTGTCGGTTCAGAAATTTCCGAGTCTATAAGGGTGTAACAGGCAGACAGACAGACAGAAATTCATTTTATGAATATAGAAATCTACCCTCGAAAAACCTCCACATGCCAAATTTGGTTCCATATGCTTGATTTGTTCTCGAGTTATGCTGAAATTCGTGTTTCATTTGTATAAGAGACCCCTTTTTCAGTATGCGGAGGAGTTTCAAACCACAATAGAAACATTTCTTGCCTTCAAAAACCTCCGCATGCCAAATTTGGTTCCATTTACTTGATTAGCTCTCGAGTTATGTATAAGATTTTGTTTCATTTGTATGGAAGCACCACCCCCAAGCTAACAAAGAGAGAGGAGAGGTCTCAAACTATCGTAGAAACATTTATTGCCTTTAAAATCCCCGCATGCCAAATTTGGTTCCATTTGCTTTATTAGATCTAGAGTTATGAATAAATTACAGTTTCATTTGTTTGACAGCACCCCTTCTAGGAGAGAGAGGGGTCTCAAACCACCATAAAAACATTTTTCTCCTCCAGAAAACCCCACATGCCAAATTGGTTCCATTTGCTTGATTAGTTCTTGAGATATGCAGAAACTTCTGTTTCATTTGTACGAGAGTCTCCCTTTCTAGAGAGGGGAGGGGTCTCTGACTACCATAGAAACATTGCTTGCCTCGAAAAACTTCCGCATGCTAAATTTGGGTTCCTTTGCTTGATCAGTTCTCGAGTTATGCAGAAATTTGTGCTTCACTTGTATGGGAGCCCCCCTTTCCAGAGAAGGGAGGGGTTTCAAACCATCATTAGAACCTTTCGGTGTCCAAGACAAATACAACAAAGCAAAAATCTTGCCAAACGGTCCTTCCGCTCGCGAGTTAAATCGTGACAAAGGAAACCCTAACTCATTTTTATTTATATAGAAGATATCATGAACTATTTTTCCACCGCCAGGAAATCATGATTTGATCGGGTTGAAAGCATTAGCTGAATTCCTTATACTGAAAACTTTATTCATGAATCTGTCACATCTACTTTATCGACTCTTAATTTAAACAAAAAAAAATCCAACGTTGGGATTCAAACCTGGTGTTGATGTGAAGAGCGGTGATAGGACCTGGTATTGTACTTGCTACACTATTGTAATTCTTGAATAGAGTATTCAGTAATAGTGCTGATTGCACAGCTTTAAATAAGAGGCATAACAACTCTTCGAAAGTTCATGGCTCGCATCTGTCATTTCATTCCTTAAACCATGAATTCATAAAATGAGATAAGAGTTAGTTTCGTGATTTTTTATTCATAAAAACAGAAACGGATTTGTTTCCGTATGGATATAAAATAGGCAGTCACGCAAATCACGTAACGCTTTAGTGGAGTGGGATTGTACGAAGTTTTTTTTTTAATCTGTTATAATTTTAAAAAGTCAGACATTATGGAGGGTTTCTCTTTTTTTATTCGATATAAACTCTGACAGCGCCAGATAAATCTGGCATAACGGCATCCCTGCTATCGTATTTCAAACAAAAGTTTTCATGGTTTTTGAAATCAAAATAGGCCTTTTTCAAATGTTGGTTTTTTATTATTGCATTTTATGTCTAAAAACTGGAGGTAAGTTATTTTTTTAAATTGAGTAAAACACATATGAAAAGGGCGTAATTTCATTAAAAAATCGTTAATTTCTCGCTGACTTTAGGAGACATCGGCAAGATTATACGTTAAAACATTCATCTTCTTAAGTTTTAAAAATCACCTGAATAAAACGTTGTTGGAAAATTTGATATTGAAAAGTATGAGCCAACCCTTCCTGTAACCCTTCCTAAAATAGTGGAGGTGTCCGAGTAGTTGAATGCGATCATTCACTTTACGTCATCGCGCAACAAAATTGCTAAAGACTTGAAACTCAGCCTCCTCAGACTACGTATGATAGTGCAGGCTGCATATTGGGTAGTATTATATAATAGAAAAATATGTGGATGACTTATTTTCGATACAGCTCTTATATTCACTGGCAAAAATTAATGACGATCTGCATAATCTGCAGGACATTTATTCAATGTTTTAGCATTCGGTGTCGCTTAAACGAAATCTTACAACAATGTGATTAATTTCTTGTTATAAATGTGATAAATTTATCTTGTCAGATGAGCTTCAAAAAAAAAGCTTAATTACCGCGGCCTTTCAATAATGGGGTGACTTCGATCAAAATAAATTTTATCCATTTGAAATGCTAAAATGAATAAAAAAACACCAAACTTTTATGCAATCCGTTTGATGTCTCCCGAATAGCACAGAAGTAGCGCATTCCCGAAGGGACCATTTTCAAACCCTCCGCTTTTGTCATGTATTTTATGGACCTTAAATTTTGTACAAGCAGATTATCACAATTCCCAAAGCTCCCTTCCAATAGAAGCATGACATAATTTTAGAGCTACCCATCCATTGCTATTTTTCGGAAGTTCACCATAATATGAGACAAACAGAAATACCTCACTCATGTCGTTTTTAACTCGGTACTACACCGGTGTAAGGACGCCAACACTTCCGTGAATTGCATATCCGTCCCATATGGATAGGAAATCAAGAAAATATGCGTACTTATATGCGATTCACTGCAGAATAAGTGCGAGTCATTACCAGCTAAGGAAACGTTCGTTAATATCATCATATTTTTAGGGGGAATGGGGATTTTACAGACCGTAAAAATCCAAAAGAACCATACAAAAAGGGTGACCAAGGTGAGGGGAGGGGTTTTGTGTAGAAAAACGAACCATATTGCGTGGCGTAATTAATGAATTTTCAAAAAGTAAAATGACAATAGTTACTAAAATAAGCAAATGTAAAGTTCCACTTGGGTCGTAATTGTCATCAAGAATGAGAAAGAGGGGATGTGCTCATATAGCTTTATTCAATAAAAAGAAACAAAGGAGGACAACTCCATAACTTTAGGAACGAATTCTCTTCTTCTTGTATTGTGAAACAGATGATGTCCCAGGCTTGCCAACACGCTTCTTTGAAACTCGCTTCGTAACTGTGGATTCACCATCTTCATTTTACCGGAGTCACCAACATTCATTTTCTGACCATCTTGTTGAGCTGTTAATATTATGAACTATACTGTAAATAAGCTCTTCCACCAACTTTCTTCACGTACTTTCTCGGCATTTTGGACTTCTCAATGCCATTAAATTGTCAAAATAAATGTTTCACATCTTTTCTCCAACACAGAACAAAACAAAAAAAAACCCTTTGACAGATTGGAAGGTAGTGCAGCACTTCGAGAAGGTTGTCGCGTTTATTCGTTTGCGTATATTTTCGATCAAAATATTTTTTTTTATTCATTAATTTGTTTATGTATACAACATTAATATTTTTTCGATTAGCTTAAACGAATGTTTAAATAATCTTAAAATGAGGTTGTCGACTTTTTTTAAAATCATTTTATTGCTTGAATATATGATTGTTGATGGGCTTGGTAAAAAGTACCATAAGGAGCATTTTTTCAAAAATGTTTTTTATAGCGAAGGAAATGGAGAAATGCTTAAAACAAAATGCATTTATATACCTTAATAATTGCTGAATATATATGGTTCAAAGCTTAAAAATGCAGGCACTCGGAGAAGAATAATTTTAAATGGAATAAATAAATTGAATAAATAAATTGAATAAAGTCACTCCTACCAAAAATAGCGGCAAAAAAAAGTTAAGTTATATCGAGCTTAAAGTTACGTTCTATCGGGGTACGACTGTATTATGACAATGCCACGATAATTTCGAATATCGGATTTTTCGCCAGATTGATAAATTGGTATGAGGTATGACTTTTTCCATTCTTTTGGAAATTCACCACTATCCAGTGACATATTGAACAGCCAGAATAGAGGAGTTATAAGTTTGGTTGCTTGGTTTTTCATGAATACTGGTAGAATTCCATCAGGTCCTACGGATTTATTAAGGTCTAATTGATTTAGATATGTGAGAATGTCTTGAACAACAATGTTACTGACACCAATATTACTTGGATAGTTTGGAATATATGAGAAATATTCAAAATCACGATCATTGTCCGAAGAAATTGTGTAAGTCTCTTGAAAAAATGTTGCAAATAGATAATAGACTTATCTTTAGATAATAGATAATAGACTTTAAATGCAGACTTTCGACTCAAATAGCCAACCTGTACTGATTGAGGCTCTTAAATATCTACGGGATTTAAATTACAATATTAGCAGGATCATAAACCTGGGCATATATGAAAAACCTGGCATTAAATGGCTCAACCAGCGAACGCCTATGGTATCGAAGAGCAAAGGAGTGAAACAAGGTTGCCCATTATAACTACCCAAGTAACAGTTTTAGTTTTATTCCAGCCGTATAGCACTTCTCCCGGTTTGTTGATAAAACTACATTCAAAACTTTTTTGTACACCAACACCTCCTCTGTGCTTCTATAAAGCCGAAATGTGTACAAAGTTGCCCAATCTAAGGAGTGTATCGAAAATAAGCTATCCACAAACTTTCTTTCAAATTATGTTGAAAACCGATATTTTATTCATACAAAAAATTGATCCTTCATTGTACGAGGTTAAACTTGAACATAATGAAGACCGGATGAAATTTAAGTTATTCCTTCACGAATTTTCGAACTTTGGATCGAATGCTCTTCATCAAGTTCCGGACAAGTGTTGCATCGCATTTTTTGGACGCTTGAGCTCAAATTTTTTTGAACTCCTGCATGTTCCCAGCTGCCTTACCAGTCTTCTTGAAGACTCTCTTCACGATTGCCCAGTAACGTTCGATGGGTCGAAGCTGAGGGCAATTTGGTGGATTGATATTTTTCTCAACGAAATCTATACCCTTTTCCGCAAGCCAATTGAGAGTGGTTTTGGCATAGTGAGCCGACGCTAAATCCGGCCAAAACAGTGGAGGTGTACTATGCTTCTTATATAAAGGCAACAATCTCTTCTGGAGACACTAAGATCGATAGATTTCCGCATTTAAAGTTCCGGTGTAAAAATGGTTGACTTCAAACCACAGGAACATATTGCTTGCCATACCAGTACCTTTCGACCGAATTTCTCCACTTGAATCGACCTGTCCGCATCGCTCACATCCTGCCCAACGACGGTAAAGTATTGTGGACCTGGAAGGGTTTTTTGAGTCCTCCTTTACATAGGTCTCATCGTCCATCAAAACGCATGCATCCGGACGCTGCAAAAGACGCGAATACAATTTCCGGGCCCTTGTTGCTGCTCGCTTCTTCTGTTCTGCACTTTGTTTCGAGATTTTCTGCTTCTTGTAGGTCTTCAGGTGGTTTCGCCTCTTGATACGCTGGATCATTCCGACACTCGTTCCTGCTTTTTTGGCCAAATCACGTATTGACATTGATTTGTTTCTTCATGATTAGAGATACCACTTTCTGCTCCAGTTTCGGGTTGGAAGAACCGGGTTTTCTGCCTCTTCCTGGTAGCTCATCCAAAGAATAGTGTTCCCCAAACTTATTAATGATGGTTTTAACACTCGCATGATGAATTCCAAACCGCTTCGCCAATTTTCGCATAGTAATACCCTTCTCACTTAGCCATGTGTCCAGAACCTTAATTTCACTTCCTTTTCAATACGAGACATGTTGAAAACGCAGAATTTGTACCGCATAAACAAGTAAACAAAAGAAAGCTGACAGTCAAACGCACAGCATGCAGTGTTCAGAGCATAAAAACCATCACAAATACATGCGAACAACGCAAATGTATGTGGATAGCTCATATTCGATACACTCCTTATGGACGGTTGTGAAAATAAATGAATAAAGACCATAAAGATTTTGAAAATCTTCTAGTGAAAGAAGTTATGACCACTTGAGAACCTTCATAAAACCGATTGGCTGCCATCAAAACCAGCATAGAGCCAAATGGCCACAGCTGTCAAACTTCTCGGTGATATCGTGGTTGGTTTTTGTTGTTCTGCTTTGTTTGATTCTCTGCTCTTCTGGTTAATTTAACAGTAAATAATATCTAGGAAAAAAGTTCTAGTGTTGCAGGAAAATTTGTTTGATAGCAAAATATCCAATTCAAATCGACTTTCTATAGCGTATCGCGCTCCAAATCATATGCGCATTTAATTCTATGGTGAATATTAGCTACGATAAGAGCCGAAAATAAATGCGCCGCGGAAATTATGCCAGTTAATATCAACAAAAACAGAATTGAAATAAATATATTCGATAAATTAAACTTTAAATATCCTGCAAATTTATTGAATTCAACAAGTTTATCTGGAATAATGCCAGATTGGTTTCTGATCTACAGTTCATTTGCATTACATTTAAAATTTTGTGTATTTATTTTTACACATTTTAATTATTTCATTTCGCCAAAAAGCCAATTTATCTTCGCAATGGCTATAATAAAACAATTTGGTCATTTGGTGACTTTCCTCAATGCCAATTTTCCGTTTACTGGAACCAAATGGTTTTTAAATGCTTTTACAACAGACCATAATAAGATAATTAGAATAAGTCCTAAAACGGCATTTCAAAACAGCATTTTACGAGTTCATAAAGTCAAAATAAAACCTTTGATAGGAGAAAAAGGAACTTTAGAAGACACGGTTTTAACATCGTTGTAAAGAAGCTGTGTAGGTGACATTTCTATAATTTATTAAAGCTGGATGGTTTTGGAAATGTTTCTTGCAGTAAGGCTCTTCACCATAGTGCTTCACTATATTCTCTTGCCGTTTAAAGGAACAATTCCCAAACAATCAACTAAAGCAAAAGTCTGCGAAAGAAAGTACACAAGCTGTAAGAACTTCCGGAAGCCTCTGACAGCGAAGTGTCTGAGGTTGATGCATCAGAGGTTATACAAAAAGTACAGAGCGAGGAGAGTAGTGAAACTGAGTAATGCAATATTCAATGACTAAGAAGAATAAAGCAAAGGATTAGTCTGAGAAATAAAATTCCATCCATCGTTTTTGTTTTTCCAACTAAGGCCTGTACTCGACAAAAATGCACCATTTATATCCGTGTATAACTTTTTTGTCCGTAGGTTAAAATTGATGAAAATCTGGGTATAATTAGTTTGGAGTTAATTTGCATGTTTACATGTGCAAAATTTCGTAACCATCGGTTCAATGGTCATTGAGATGTCATCGAAACAAGAAGAAAATCGCCGGATAATTTTGCACGCCGTCATGGAAAATCCGACTGCGACCAAGAGATGGATCGGAAGACAACTGGGAATCACCCATACAACAGTGTCTCGGGTGGCAAAATCATTTAAGAAGTCCCAGACGACCGAGCGGTGGGCTGGAAGTGGAAGAAAAACGAAAACAGCTGACCCTGTGAAGGTCCGCCGGAAGTTGTTGGATTATTTCAAGTGTATTCCGAACCTTTCGATTCGCGACGTGGCTCTGAAGGCAAATTGTTCCGCCTGGTTCGTTCAGCAAACCATAAAACGAACTGAGCTTCGTGTA
>JASCZW010020869.1:0-11571 GCA_034211315.2 Aedes japonicus
GAAAATGGAGTTTAAAGGGATTTGAGGTCGGTTTCAAGAAACTTCACGGGACTTGAGTGCAGGGTTGTAATTGGCGATAGTTTTACGCTTTCGCTTGTACCATCATGCTCTACCTTCGCCTCTTTTGCAAAACACAAACGATAGAACGCACAGATAAAAAGAAAGAAAGATAATTTTCTACGTTATCTAATGCACATGAAGAGAATGCTAGATTTGGAAGAGAATAATGGGATATCTCATGTAAACTTAGACCAGATAACGCCTGAATTTAGCCTGTTATATAAAAGCTTGCATGCATTGTTGGATGGCGCATGAAAGATTGCAAACAATTTCGTTGTTTCCGTCTCCTCTGGCTTGGTATTAAACGATGGGAAATTTTACGCGCCTGTTAAAATTCATAATTTTTTTCTGTGCAACGTTCATGAAAAGCAGAAGAAAATCATTCGACATTCAGATAAGGTTCCAATTTTGCATATGTTCAGTCATTTTTTATCAATACTGCCAAACAAACTTATTATAGCCATAGGACTGAAGCGGCTGTCATTCACGAACAACAATCGTGAAGCCGAAAACTTGGTGCTGCGTGTGCTGCTAATTTGACAGCTCGGTTTTCTTGAAGGCTATATGCAGCAAACACAATATTCGCGACGGAAGTTGTCGTGTTTTTCCGTTAATTTCATTCGAGAATAAAATCTTCCGTGTTGTATATAGTGCAGTGTTTATCACAACGATAAGAATTTTTCATGGTTTATCAGCCAGGTATTATCGTGTTTTATCTACATTACTGATACTAGTCGCTGGTAGACGAAATATTGTAAGGAAATATAATTTATTGTAAACCGAGCTTAATATGTTGAAATATAATAATAATGATAATGGTCCCGCCACTTACCCCTACAAAGGTTAGACGATTTAACTATTAGATAATTTATTTAAAAACAATTCAACCAGTTATGCAAAACTAAAAACGAACTGATTTCATCTACAGATGTAAACTTCTTCCAAAACTTTTCATTTGCTTTACAGCGATATAATTGTGAAATGCTATTGATGTCAAGCACAAATGTTCGCATGTATTCTCAGCGATCAGGAAATCCTATTACAATTTAAATCACAGAATCCCGTATAAGGACATTATCAAAAGACAAGCCAATATCCGATCCTGCCCGCTACAGAGTCAATGAGGTTTCAACACTAATCGAGAAAATTTTCAAACCGAAAATCCAGGAACGGCCCTAGTCAAACTTTTACTTTCAACCGCAACTAAATTGACAAGGAATTCCCCGACAATCAGCCAGACATCTTCTCAAGCATCAAAGGACAATTTTTTTTTTGTAAATTCAAAACGAAGTCCTTTATACCTGTATGCCACGCGCGTGGCTCAAACTTTTGTAGACTTCACAAAAAAAACTACTTTAAAATACAATAACAAAATAAAAACTTTAAATCCATCATCATTATCGAGGCGAACAATATAGTTTGTTTGTGCCCCATGACAAATATAAAACATTTAACAATAAACCATACAAAAATATCCGTGACGAATTTTGTGAAGCTCCGTACAATATGGTGCTCTAACATCATCCACGTTTCTAGTGTTATACCTATGAATATCACTTCCTCTTTCAATTCTATTACACAAATATCGAGGCAGCAACCCGTTTATATTACTTTACACAGAAACAAAAGCGTTCCTGAAAATGCAAACGGACCGTGAACTAGTTCACGTTTCAGGATTTTGCCCTTTAAACGTGATTTAGTTCATGATTACGTGATTCAGTTCACGGTGTATTTTTTGCTTGTTCACGAGTTCATGACTGCAGTTCACGGACTTGGGCACGGATTTTTTTCCGTGTACTAATGAACACCATTGTCAAATACACAACTCTCTGCCTCACCGATAGCCACTGTAGGACATCTAACAAAAAAGAGAAGGAAATGAACCTGTTACATCTTAAGATCAAACGCATTTCTTATTTTGCAAACGCTGTACGATATTTGTGTTTGATTAGCTAAAAACAAAATGAAAGGGCAAAATTCAATGAGAGGAGAGATCATAGATTTGTACAATTGTTAAATCGTTTTCCAATCGGCAAAGAAAACCGTACTTCTTGGCTATTTTCTTGATGTCATTATCAATGTGAGAGTCAAATTTTAATCTATCATCAATAATCACGCCAAGATATTAAATCTCACGAACGCGATCAATTGTCTCATCATCAATTTTAACAAAGACGTCTTCGATAGCTCGATTCCGCGAAATTACCATGAATTTAGTTTTACTTATGTTCAACTGTTTGTACTTTAACCATCTACTTAGAGAACGTAAATCTGCATTCAAATGTGAAACGGCCTCCTCAAGGCTTTTAGCTGCAATGAACAACATGGCATCATCAGAAAAAAGATTAATATCACAAAATCGCAAGCCTCGTCGCATGTCACTAAGGAGTGTATCGAAAATAAGCTATCCACAGACTTTCTTTCAAATTATGTTGAAAACCGATATTTTATTCATACAAAAAATTGATCCTTTATTGTACGAGGTTAAACTTGAACATAATGAAGACCGGATGAAATTTAAGTTATTCCTTCACGAATTTTCGAACTTTGGATCGAATGCTCTTCATCAAGTTCCGGACAAGCGTTGCATCGCATTTTTTGGACGCTTGAGCCCAAATTTTTTTGAACTCCTGCATGTTCCCAGCTGCCTTACCAGTCTTTTTGAAGAACCTCTTCACGATTGCCCAGTAACGTTCGATGGGTCGAAGCTGAGGGCAATTTGGTGGATTGATATTTTTCTCAACGAAATCTATACCCTTTTCCGCAAGCCAATTGAGAGTGGTTTTGGCATAGTGAGCCGACGCTAAATCCGGCCAAAACAGTGGAGGTGTACTATGCTTCTTATATAAAGGCAACAATCTCTTCTGGAGACACTCAGATCGATAGATTTCCGCATTTATAGTTCCGGTAGTGTAAAACATGGTTGACTTCAAACCACAGGAACATATTGCTTGCCATACCAGTACCTTTCGACCGAATTTCTCCACTTGAATCGACCTGTCCGCATCGCTCACATCCTTCCCAACGACGGCAGTAAAGTATTGTGGACCTGGAAGGGTTTTTGAGTCCTCCTTTACATAGGTCTCATCGTCCATAAAAACGCATGCATCCGGACGCTGCAAAAGACGCGAATACAATTTCCGGGCCCTTGTTGCTACTCGCTTCTTCTGTTCTGCACTTTGTTTCGAGATTTGCTGCTTCTTGTAGGTCTTCAGGTGGTTTCGCCTCTTGATACGCTGGATCATTCCGACACTCGTTCCTGCTTTTTTGGCCAAATCACGTATTGACATTGATTTGTTCTTCATGATTAGAGATACCACATTCTGCTCCAGTTTCGGGTTGGAAGAACCGGGTTTTCTGCCTCTTCCTGGTAGCTCATCCAAAGAATAGTGTTCCCCAAACTTATCAATGGTGGTTTTAACACTCGCATAATGAATTCCAAACCGCTTCACCAATTTTCGCATAGTAATACCCTTCTCACTTAGCCACGTGTCCAGAACCTTAATTTTCACTTCCTTTTCAATACGCCACATTTTGAAAACGCAGAATTTGAACCGCACAAAAGAAAGCTGACAGTCAAACGCACAGCATGCAGTGTTCAGAGCATAAAAAACCATCACAAATACATGCGTACAACGCAAATGTATGTGGATAGCTTATATTCGATACACTCCTTAATATATAGAACGTATAAAATGGGCCCTAATACACTCCCTTGTGGTACGCCAAGACTGTTTTCCACAGGGCTCGAAACAGAATCAATAAAAGCCGTCCGAGTTCTGAGTTCTGTCAGACAAATAGCTTTCGAACCATCTGTATGCGGAACCTGAAAATCCAAAGCGCTTGATTGATTTTAACAACAAGGGCTGAGAAATCGTTTCAAAAGCGCGTTTCATTTCCAAAAAAACAACAACACGCGTATCTTTACGCACTACGTTTTCTTTCCATTTTGCCAACACTAAATTTAATGCTGTTTCACAAGAATGACCTTCGCGATATTCTGATTGTTCCGGCGCAATCAAATTATTATTATTCAAATACGTTAATTGCTGGCCTTATATTTACAACAAGTTCCAATTTTTTTCTCAAGTGTTCAACATGTTAATACGACGAAACTCTTCGGCTTTAATCATTCCAGCGACTTTTTGAATGGGGATAACTAAAGATTCTTTTCAAACTTGTGGCACGTGCCCAGTTTGCAGCGATTCATTAATTAGGTCCAGCAGGTTGTTTCCGATGACATCAAAGCAATCTTGTAATACGCTTGCATTAATGTTATCTACTCCAGCCGTTTTGTTCAAAGAAAAGCAAATAGATTTTGGATCCTCTAACGTTATTGGGTTTTGCACTTTCAAAACTACAGTTAATATTAATCGGCTGTTTTATTTTGTCTGGCTCATCTACTAGATCAATGGATTGATTGATTGACAAAATGCTATCGACGAAATATTCATTAAATGTACATGCAATGATGTCCTCTGACTGTTCTTATGTGCCATTGAAGGTTATGGATCGCGGTTTGCAATTATTGGGTTTTAACAAAGATTTCAAAATTTTCCGTAATTCTTTGCTGTTGTTTTGATCCAAATGAATTTTTCTCTGAATATTTTCACAACGAGTTTGTTTAACGGATTGCGAATATTTGTGACGCGCATCTTTGTACCTGTTCAAAAAGATATTTCTACTAGTTCTACGCCATTTCTTGTACAGCTTGTCTCTTTTATGTTTAAGACCAGCTGTTCGAGTCCTTTACTATAACAAATTTATTTTCGACTAGTTTATTGGTACATAATTTTAAGACGTCTGTCAAAACAGCTGATTTCCCATCTTGAGGACCGGTATTTGTTTGAAAACCACACTTCTTTCGACAAATCTTAAAGTAGCTTGTTTCGAATACTTTGACATTTCAATTTCACATAATCACTGTCACCACTACTATTTTCTTCAACGTTAATAATAATGGTTTCATGATCGGTTACTTTCAAGTTAGAGTTTATAACAACACTAATGTCGTTTTCGGTTTTAAAACTGGGTCAGGTCTGACTCTGACTCGCAAATACCGAACGAAAACGGATCCAGAATCGAGTCAGTATGATGGTATTAGTGCAAAATATAAGCATCAACAAACATAAACATTCTATTTTGTCAGTTCATGTTTGTGTATTGGTGAATCCAGGTTGGACCTCGAAAAAAGTTGAGAACGATCCTAATCGATGTTGGGTCGGATCCAGAGCGGATCCAGATCCGACCCGATTGAATAAAAAACATTTTGACAGCTGTTAGGGCGGACCTAGGGCGAACCCAGTTTCGCACTGGCAATAACCGAAAACGACATAACAGAATCAAAATTACAGTACACATTGTCAATCAAAGTTTTACTGTGTCTGGAAATACGCGTATATTCATTAATCAATTGTTTTAAATTAAAGAAATCTGCTAATCGTTTCAAATGCTTCGAATTATTAATGTCACAATAATTTATATTAAAATCACCAGCAAGCACGTGCAGTTTACTAGAATCTACAAAAATCTCATACCAGTATTCCAAAATTTCAATAAAACGCTGGTCACTAGAACTGGGAGAATGATACAATACACCATAATTACCGATCTACATGCCATGAACAACTACAATGCTTAAAGGCCAGTGGCCGTTACAAACTTCGTTCAATTGAAGCTTGAATTGAACTGAAGCTTTAGCATAAATAGCAACGCTGCCAGTGTGTCTAGAATGTGATAAACAGGCAGCCATATTATATCCTGGAATACTATATTGATCAAATGCTTGCATTCAACTATATGCGTTTCTAATAAAAAGACTAAATATGGACGTTTTTCCTCTACAATCTGACGCAACTCTACGTAGTTTGTAGACAGCCCGCCAATATTGAAGTACAAAATATCGAATTTACTCACAAATCATCACTAGCACCACACCAAAAGTGACAGGCTTCAAGAACTAACGCTTTCTTCAGTCCTCTGATTGTAGCATGGTATATCGACAATTCGCACAACCACAACAAGAGCAGTTTTTACTAAGACAAATGAAAATATTTAAAAACGTCAAAGTATTCGACGATAGTGTCGTAATTTATAATAATCATATGCCATTTTTATTTGGGATGTGTTCCAATAGCATGGTTCACAAATGTGCCATGCAAGGATAGTCGAAGATCAGTGAAAATGGGCCAACTAATGCTTGAGTATTCTGCACAGTTGGGTTTGTTTACGATTCTCGGATTGATTTAAAAAAAAATGTCACGATTTGACAAATAAAAGGTTATTTTAAATGAGATTTTTTCTAAGAACATGATAGTGTCATTTTCAAAAATACGTAAGTCGCCATAAACATTCGTTTTGTTTTATTGATATTCTTATTTTTTAGCTTATTTTAATGTTCCAAACACCGGGTACATGTGTCATCATCATGGCACATAAAATTTCATAATATATTCAAATATAGAAGTTTTTCAAAAACTACTTAGATAAATCAATCAATTAACAAAAATCTGTACAAATCTATAAAATACTTTTATAAGTTGATTCTCAATCGAATCTATCAACACAAACCCCTCCTCCCTTGAACACGTCATTGCTCAACGCTGATCGCTTTTCAATGGATCGTTTCCCAAAACGGGACGGTGTGTCTGCGTCGAGCCGGATTGACAAATGTTTTAAGAATGTCAAACATACAGCTATTAAAATGTTGAAGGCTTCTGAAGTTGATCCCTTTTCCGAACGGTTAGGTAAGGGTTGAGCGCTTAGCTTACACGATCACTAGAGATTAAGTATCATCGTCTGAATAGTATTTCAAAGAATGCCGGATTCTGACAGCTGTTGCTTCTTCTTGTTACAGGTCCACATCAAGTCGCACTTCATCATGAATGGCGTGTGCGTACGGTTCCGCGGTTGGCTGGACATGGAACGACTGGACGGCATCGGATGTCTCGAGCTAGACGAAAAGCGAGCCGCCCAAGAGGATGCTATTTTGCGCGAGCAACTGGATCGCTACAATCAACGACTGAGGGACTTCGAAGACAAGCAACGAACCTATCAACGCACAACGCAGGATGAGTTCGAGCAAATGCGTCGGAACAGTTCCGGCATCGGTGTCGGAGTCGGCACCGGAGCGACCGGCATGTGGAGGCGATAAACTGTTGTCTGAACAGGTGACAGACAGTCAAACTAGTGGCAACTGTGTGATTTTACTACTCCATGTAATCCCATATATTGAAACATAAGTGTATGAATGTGTTACTCAAAAGAAACGGCTAGATTTGACCAGAATTTCGGAACAATATTTTAACAATTTTAACTTTTCCACGGTTGGTAAACACTGACGTTCATGAATGTTTCCCAACAACTCAGTATGATGTAACCATTTTCAAACCACAATAATCAGACCTGCAGTAGATTGCCCGAGAAGCAGACCCATTTCTCCTCAATTGTAAATATTATTTCACTTCAGTTTTCGGATTCCATGTGCACGAAGCAAACAATTCGACAGCACACAATTCACAATGTTGTGCGATTGAGTTTCGTTATAACAAACAGATTTTATTTGAGTTTTGCAATCGTCGTCTAAGTTCTAGAGCTTTTAAGTATTTTTCAAGCAATCATCATTGAAGGAAGAACTTTATTATATTCTTTTGCCTATGTATAAGTAACCGAATCTCAAAGGAGCTACCAAAAAGAACAAGAATAATTATTTTCTCTGTCGTCCATATAAGCGATAAGCGTTTTAGATTTCTAAGTAGAAATGTCGATAAATTTGATAGCATTTTGTTATGATAATTTTAAAATCGATTGACTCTTCTGTTTGCAATGAAAGAAATCCTTTCGCTTCCACAGCTGTTACCACCGCCACTCAGAGCACCGATTGATCCCTATTAGCACCTACTGTTGCACTGTCTCTCTAACCCTATGAACCGGGGCGGACAAACGTTCAAAGGATGCGCACCGGTGTATCGAATTTATTAAATATTAACTTGATAATAACCACCCGGCGGCGACGACGGATGAAATCATTATCATCTCTTACTCGCCTCTTGGCGTTGTTAGCGGGAAAACACTTATCTAATAAATTGTCCAACCATCACCCATCACCGGGACCAGGCCAGATTGCGTTCGGATTCCCCCTGTACCTTTTTTTCCATTGCTCATGTTTAACCCATTTATTACAGCCGTCATCGTACCATGACAGATTAACTCTTTTTTTTTGGCTCTCGCCTCCCGTGTTTATGACATTGTTAAAACGAGAATTAGTGCGCGCCACTCAGTGCTCACGATAGGTGTATGATAGACGCTTTTTTTTAGTTCAGGAGCGCAGCAAAAAAAAGTAGGGTTCATGTATTGAGCGACTGTTGTTGAAGCGTGGGTAAGCATGTCGTAAAAGGGTGGTGATTCTTTTGTTGGTTCCTTTCTTTTGGGAAGAATCGCAAGAATACAGCATTTTGATCAACTGGTTAGAAAATATGCTTTTGTTTATTATATTTTGGAAATGTATTCCTCAATTAATTTTATCTGATGTGGAGTCAACAGCAAAATATGTATCATAAATGCGTATGTATACAATCTAACGCCCCTGTTGGCGAGAACCCTCTAAGAGGCAACTTTAATCCGGGATCTAGAAAGTGATAGCTCTACTACAGATCCAGCAACCCATTTCAGGATGTCTGGAGAGTCACGCCCATTCCGAGGTGGTTTTGACATACAATAAGCCCAACTTTTAAACATTACCGATATAATTTGGATAAGCGAACTACAACACACTTCAAGATTTGTATTGAATATTATTTGAAATAGGTTGTTTTACCATATGTATAATCAGATTGATCTCACCAACAACCACCTGCAGAATAACACTAGCACAAATTCAAAAGAATTGAAAATTTTGACGTTGATTAATTTCATGCACTCGCTACATAAAAGTTGCTAAAACGGCCGTTACACCCAAAAGTTGAAAAGGTGGCAAAAATGAAATTGCAGTTTTTGCAATCATATCTTGAGAAATGCGCATGATTCAGAAAAGGCAATTTTACCTATCATGATCCACAAAGCGTTTTATGGTGTAAATGAAGCCATGCAAGTGTGTGCAAGCGGTTGACAGCACACAGATTCCTCGAAACAAATTTATCGCTGTGTGCTTAGTGCCTCCACAGTCGAAACAACCGTTGGGTCTTTGTTCAACCGTCAACAACTTTTCAATATGGGTGAGACAAACCACAGAATGCCGCAACGCTATTGGCCACTGTTAGAATTCCGCTGTCAAGTGTTCTATTTTTATTTTCACTCGTCATCACACTCCGATCTCCCTCTATTCAAGTTTGCCCTTCTTTATGAAAGTTACGATCCATTACGAGAAATGAAACATAATCATGCGAAATTGCATTACAATCTTGCTTTTTTTTATTTTGGGTGTAGATATACAACTAGTACAAAAAAAAACAGTGTGCAGCACATGGTGAGTGCATCTAAAGATATAGTGCAACTTGAATATGTATAACAAGACATAAATAAATGGATAAATAAATAGATAAATAATAGCTCATGCAAGCACGCTACGCAGCAATGTGTAATCTAGATCGTTTGATTATTTAGAGTGACGAAATTGGTTTCGGTCCAAATCTAATTCCCACTAAACGTTTCGCACTACAACTCTTATTATTTGATATAGCCTGTCATGAAATCTACTTTCCTACATCTTGCTTTTATTGGAAATAATATGTATGGCATATGATATCAAAATACTCTATAGAGGAAAGGCTTGTAAGATGGAACGGCTTGTAAGATGGAACAGCGCCACTTTTGACATTCACAGTATCGCGCTGACAAGTGTTAACCTCATTTTTTTACTATTCTTCAATTTTCATTTGCTTTTGGAGTGAATACACTCATTCGATTTAGCTCTTCCAGGTTTCAATGTTCTAGTGTTGACATAATTAAAACAGCAATTATTTTTTTGCATAGTAAGTGGAAATTTCTCATCGATATCAAAAGGTTAACATCTGTGTTGGCTAGCATTTTGGTGTATTTTTATGATCCAAAGGCATTTCCAAACAAATCGTAAAGTTATTTTTTTTTATGTTTTGTGTTTATGGCGTCATGTTTGTAAGATGGAACACTGTTAGGTTTGTAAGATTGAAACACTTTTTTTTTCGATTTAAAACATATGAATGATTTTTTTGATGTTTGGAAATGCCATGGAATCAACAATAAATTGAAATATAACAATACATTTTTTGAAATAACAATTTTCGATGGATTTCGAAAATAGGGTATGATTTTTTTTTGATGGCTATAAATAATCAATTCCGTGGGCAAACTTGAAGCCTTTTAGTTCCTCTTCCGAAAGATCCTCGAAAAACTAAAAATAATACATGTTACGAACAAAAAACAAACAACAAAACAAAACAAACGAGCAAAAACAAATCTTGCAAGTCATTTTTTTAAATTGAAATTTTTGATAGATTTCGAAAAAAGGCCATAACTTTTTTTGATGACTATAAATAATCAATTCTTTAGGCAAAGTTGGAGCCTTTTAGCTCTTCTTTCGAAAGTTGTCTTTGGATTCGCGAAAAAATAAAAATTATACATGTTACGAGCAAAAAACGGATCGTCTTCAATCTTACAAGCCTTTCCTATATCAGTCGGAAAGCTACGCTTTTTATCCAATGGAACGATAGACCAGCATTAGGAAGTAAATATGTAAGAATATTCTATTGTAAACTCTTTAGGTAGCATTTGGTGGCCCTGAAAAATGCCGTTTGGTTTTAATGACGATACGGCCCCGGTTGTATTTTCTACGATGATTGAGAGGACCACTATATTTAACGCGTAAAAGATAGTTATGGAACCACATAATTTGCAGCCATATGTTGCGACAATTCACTTAGACTTTTTCAAAATTATTTGTTACCTTATCGAATAGTAGGGACTCTATCCAAGGCACTAGAATGCAAGAAACACTTTTAAGCACTGATCGGAATTTGAAGAGAAAGTTACCAGCATTAAACAACTGTTATAAGAAAATGATGGCTGTGATAGGGAAATCCTCACATGCCAGCAAACAGCGCGTAGCGAGTGCAAAAAAGCAAACTACAAACAAGTTATTTAGGTATTGGTTATGCTCAATACTGAATCTATTTATGAAATATTTATTATATACCTCCAGCAACTATTCCGCTATACACAAATAGGAAATACTACGATTTTAACCTACCCTATATACTTTAGATCTGTATAAGGTCGGTCTGATGTGTTTAGGTTCGGCTCGAATTTTCCGTTCTAGAATTTTGTTCGTTGGTTGTTCAACGGGCTTTGCCATTTACTCAGGGACGCGGCGTTTAATGAATGTCATGTTCAGCCAGGGCGCGGTAGTAGAAATTTCAAAGAGCACAAGAGAAAAATTCAAGCAAACAAACTCTTTAGTTGGCGGCTTGATTGCCGATGATACGAAAAGGGACGGATTTAACTTCCTACGACGGAAAAAAGATCAAAGATCAAAGATCA
>JASCZW010020870.1:0-11568 GCA_034211315.2 Aedes japonicus
TCTATTGAAGTATATTATTGCGGTGTTGTAAACCCCTGCTGGTGTAGTGGTGACCGCGACGTAAATTTCAGACGACTATTTAATCGATTTGTGAGAAATCCGCGAAATAAACCGAATTTTCGATTCTTTACCTTGCCCTAACCTCAAACTGCTATGGCGAACCCAGAAAACAATGTCGGAGCAGCCGCCGCTGTATCGGTGAAACTTCCGGAGTTTTGGAGATCGGACCCGGAAATGTGGTTCGCTCAAGCGGAGGCACAGTTTATTCTGGCGAACGTAACGAAAGATGACACCAAATTTTATCATATCGTTGCAAAACTCGATCAATCGGTGATATGCCACATTACCGATTTGGTATCGAATCCGCCGCAGCAAGATAAGTACAAGCAAATCAAGGAACGGTTGATTTCTCGGTTCGCCCTTTCACCGGAAACCCGCCTAGAACGCTTACTAGGTTCATCGGATCTTGGCGATATGCGACCGACCCATCTACTAGCCAAAATGCAAGAGTTAGCTGCCGGATTGAACGTGAACGAAGAGCTTCTCAAAATGCTGTTTCTACAACGGATGCCTCAACATATTCGCCCGGTTCTAACCATCAGTGACGGAACGCTGCCAAAGTTGGCCGAAATGGCAGATAAATTAACCGAAAGTCCACGGGTTGCTGCTGTAACATCAGTTCCTGCCTCCATTTCGAATGCGGTGCCCGATCAGATGAAAGATCTGATGGAGCGATTGGAAGTACTCAGCACAGAGATTCGTCGTTTGAAGCAAAATCCTGCTAGTAGTCGCAGAACCCGATCGGCATCTCGTTCCAGGAACAATAGTCAAGAAGCCGAACTGTGTTGGTATCACCGAAAATATGGACAGCAAGCCGAACGTTGCAAGCAACCGTGTCAATTTTACATTCCAAAAAACTAGATCAACGCTCACCTGAATCGGCAAGGGTGGGCGAATCGTTTTCAAGCCGACGACTTATGTTATTAGACAAAACTAGTGGCTTTCGATTCCTTGTGGATACCGGTTCCGATGTTTCGATTATACCTGCTACGATGAAGGACAAATTCAGCGAACCAATTTCGTTTCTGCTGCACGCCGCTAACGGAACATCCATCAAAACATATTCTACCAAATTCGTGTCAACAGATCTCGGTCTAAGGCGGAAGTTAACGTGGAATTTTTTGGTTGCAGACGTAAGCCATGCGCTGATCGGTGCTGATTTTTTGGCACATTTTGGACTACTGGTTGATTTACGTAACAAAACCCTAATCGATTCGACGACAAATATGCGATCAGCCGGTAACGTGATGACTACTACGTTCCACAGCATAACTACTATCAACCTTAACCACCCTTTCCACGACCTGCTCACGGAATTTCGACAAGTTACATTACCAATAACAATGCGAAACGATACACAACATGATGTTACACATCACATCGTCACCAAAGGTCCTCCGATGGCGTCGAAGGTCCGTCGAATGCATCCGGAAAAGCTAAAAGCAGCTAAAGAGGAGTTTTCACTGATGATGGAGTTGGGAATCTGCCGTCCATCGAGTAGCAGTTGGGCGAGTCCACTGCATTGCGTACCGAAGAAAAACGGGCAGTGGAGATTCGTCGGTGATTATCGGCAGTTGAATAAGGTGACAGTTCCTGATCGTTACCCTGTTCCACATGTGCACGACCTGTTAAATTCGCTGCAAGGTAAAAAAATATTTACAACTATCGACCTAGAAAGAGCGTACCACCAAATTCCAGTCGAAGACGCAGATGTACCTAAGACTGCTGTGATCACGCCTTTCGGACTTTTCGAGTTTACTCGAATGCAATTCGGTCTCTGCAACGCTAGTCAGACGTTTCAGAGATTTATGAACAAGATATTAGGGGATCTTGATTTTGTCGTTGTCTTTATTGACGATGTCTGCATTGCATCATCATCTGCAGAAGAACACGCACTACATGTTCGTGAAGTTTTCGAGCGGCTACAGAAATATGGACTAGTCATTAACGTAGCAAAGAGCACATTCGCACAAAACGAAGTTGAATTTCTCGGATACTTGGTGAATGAAAACGGAATCAGTCCGCTGCCGTCACGAGTTCAAGCCGTTTCAAATTATGCGGTACCGAATACTGTTAAAGAGCTTCGACGGTTCCTTGCCTTCATCAATGTTTACAAGCGGTTTATTCCAAAAGCTGTCGATCAACAGTTAGAACTTCGAAAAATGATACCTGATAACAGAAAAAACGACAACAGAAAATTACAGTGGGACGAGAATACTTTATTAACATTCGAACGGTGCAAAAAATCCTTGGCGGAATCTGTTTTGTTGCATTACCCGGATTCGACCAAAATGTTAGCATTAATGATCGATGCCTCAAATACTGCAGCTGGAGCTGTTCTTCAGCAATTTGCTGGGACTTCGTGGCAACCACTTGGATTCTATTCCGAAAAATTTTCAGAGGCACAAAAGAAATATTCAACATTTGGACGTGAATTGACAGCTATGAAAATGGCAGTGAAATACTTTCGCTACTTTCTGGAAGGTAGAAAATTTGTCATTTTTACTGACCACAAACCACTCACTAGTGCTCTGGGTACCAATTCTTCCAGTAGACTTCCGCATGAAGAAAGATATCTTCGTTACATTTCTTTGTTTACGACAGATATTCGCCACATCAGTGGTATGGACAACACGATAGCCGATGCCTTATCCCGGATTGAAGCTGTAACAATGATCAATCTCTCATCTATCGCAGAAGATCAGACGCAAGACCAAGAGCTGCGAAAACTTATGAACTCTTCGACACTTAAAATGAAACCGCTTCTGCATTCCGAATATTTCTAAACCAGTCTACTGTGATGTTTCGGTTAAAAATAGAATTCGTCCTTTCATTCCAGCAAAGCATCGTACAGCGGTGATTCAACAATTACATGGTATGGCGCACGTGGGAGCTCGTGCCACGAGAAGACTTATATCAGAGCGGTTCGTATGGTCGTCTATGAACAGGGACATCAACCAATTCGTTCGAGAATGTCAAGACTGCCAACGTTCGAAAGTAAACCGCCACACAGTTTCACCATTGGGTTCCTTCGATCCTCCGAAATGCCGATTTCGTCACATTCACGTTGACCTCGTTGGCCCCTTACCACCGTCGAAGGAAAATCGCTACCTTTTAACCATCGTGGATCGGTTTACTCGTTGGCCAGAAGCTGTACCGCTGACGGATATGACAGCACCGGCTGTCGCTAGAGACATTAACGCAGCACTGGATTTCTCGATTTGGTACTCCAGAAACGATTACAACAGATCAAGGTCGTCAGTTTGAATCAGAGCTGTTTCGGGAACTGAGCTACATCATGGGAACTCACCGTATTCGAACAACAGCGTATCATCCACAGTCTAATGGAATGGTGGAGAGATTCCATCGTACGTTAAAGTCAGCCTTAATGTGTAAGAATAAAAATCGTTGGTGTGATGAATTACCGCTGGTGTTACTTGGATTAAGAACTGCATACCGAGACGAGTTGAAATGTTCTTCAGCCGAGCTATTGTATGGTCAGCCATTACGAGTTCCTGGGGAGTTCTTCGATCCATCAGTTGGTCCTATCGATCGATCTGAATTTGCAAAGAACTTACATGAGACATTTGCAAATCTCCGGTCACCCGAAGCAAATCATCACAGGAAGCCGAAAATATTCATTCACAAAGATCTACAAACATGTGAGCAGGTATTCGTTCGAATCGATGCGGTGAAACGTTCGCTACAACCGCCTTATGAAGGACCCTATAAAGTTTTGGAGCGCAGTGCAAAATTTTTTGATGTTCTTATTGCAGGCAAGAAGCAAAAAGTAACTGTAGACCGATTGAAACCAGCTTTTGTCTGCGAGGAAAACATTTCCAGCCATCCTTCTGAAGATTCTCGAACTGTAGTCACGCCATCTGGACATCGTGTACGATTCTTGGCGTAACTGGTGGGGTGCCTGTGGAGACATCATATCGACACACCCTAGTTTTAATTCATGTGCTAGAACCACCCTACAACAAGACGTCAGAGTGAAGAACCATTTTAGATAGATAGAACAACCGCGAGTGACAACACGTTACAAAGTAATAAAATTATTATTGAAGTAGTGTATGTGTCCCTTGACTCAGCCTATTATGCAACCATCGATTACATTTTTTATTATAACTCATAAAGTTTTTAAGCTGTAGGCGTGATTCAACTAGTAAAACACTTGCAAAAATAAGTTTGATAAGACATTTGGTAGAATGTATCACGAAAAGTGACACAACTCTTGTTATAAAGTCAGAAACATTCGAAAGATATGGATTTAATGTCGGTCTACTGGCGCCAAATTGGGTCTATTCATGGATGCAACTTCGTCCCATTCGATGGATTTATTACTAAATGCAGTCTTTGTACAGTTTTTTTCTAGTTTTATGAATTAAGGCATTGCTAGCTGTATTTCATTTACTTATTACAACATTCCACAAAACAAACTCAAGTAAAACTACCTCGAAAGTGGTGTTCATGTATGATTTATTAGCCATTCAATAATGAAAACATTATAATTCACTATACAATGATTTTGTTCCTTCGGTTTGTGTTAAGATGAGGCACTTGAATATAAACAACCACAAACTCATGCATTTCTACTTGAAATTTTCCAATAACAACCTTTTTGCTACGTTATTGATACAACATGCCATAGTTGGGAACATTCAAAATAATATGTCCCCAACATTGGGTCTACGATTTTCTCGTAAAATCATTGTTATTTCAGCAGTTTGAACAGTTAGTTTGTAACGTGTAACTATTTTCTGCACAGCCAGACTGTATTGCTTGCTTTATCGACTCAATTAAGCCAAATTTAGATCACTTAAAGATAGGTAGATCATCTGTTCAGCTTAACCGGTGAAATCATGATGCCCCAAAAGTGCAAGAAATCGAAAATTACGCGAAAGTGAGCAACTATAGCTTGATTGATATTGTCTCAATTGCTTTGGATATCATCGGTCATCGTAATAGCAACGTGATTTTGTTGATTATCGCTAAATTAATGACACATTTGGTACATAGGCCGAATGAAGGAGCTAGGCTAACATTACATCCCATTACCCTATATTGTCTAATTATCGTTCCTTCCGGTGTTGAAACCCCTACACTTCTCTTCAAGTCAATTCCGCGACGGCTGTGTTAACGAGATCTCGGTTGTTCTATTTTGACCCGAACAGACTACCGAGCATTCGGCAGATAAAAATTCGGTTGAAATTCAACCGAGTTCGATATTATGCAAACATTTTAATTAAAAGATACTTTTCTACAACACCTAGAATAATGATACATATAGGGCCTTATTACGGTTCTCATTTCACCCATGATACCCGAAATAAAGACAGTGTATCGCACTTGATTTCTACGAGTGTAATAGAAATCCGTAATAAGCCCTACAAAGTTTTATAAACAGTTTCTTTTGCAAGTTTTTAACTAATGCCAACTATATTATAAATAATTGTATTCAGCTGTTCGGAAAGCTATCCAAAAACTCCTCGCGCTAATAAGCAAAATCAACAATCTAGCAACTATCGTAAAGAACCTACCTGACACACATCTCCGCCAGCTCGTGCCCGTGTCCGTCGGATTCTTAAGCTGAGGACTCGGCCGCCACCCAGCGAGCGGATTCCGCCCCGGCATAGTTCGCTTCCATAGTTTCGAACGACTTCAGCACCACGACGTCCAAGTCCAGATAGGTTCCGCCGTACTTCGAATAGCGTCAGATATCGCATGATGTCCGACAGGTGCGAATCATGTATTTAGAGCGGAAAATCTCTCCGCTGTGCATCCATTCCTCCAGCGGGGTATCCCGGCGTAGGTCGAGAGGTTCGACGAAACGCAAATTGATGTTGGGATATGCGTGCAGAGCGTCTATGAGAGGAAGTGCACTCTTATTGCGGAATCCAAACCGGGGCTGCGAACAGTACGAAGGCATTCCAGTTGGGGTTCATTCGTGCGGCTGATTCAACGGCACACGCTTGGCGAGCATTCAACCTTATAACCCATCGGCGGAGCATGATGTTTCGTGGAAGAAAATGTTCCTCCCATGCTGAGGTTGTTTGTGTGATTTCTGCACATTTTCCAACACCCGGATTGGTCGGGAAATTCTCGCGCAAAGCAGTTCTCGTGCAGTGGTTGATAGTCGATGGAGTACAAGACGTACACCATAGCCAGCACCAGGCCAACCGAGAGGAGCACTTTCCGTTTATTTTTGCCATTGGCATAGAATGGAATTATTGAGACCATCTTCGGCGAGGACTGTTGATTCGAAATTCACTAAGCACTAATGAAATACAACGGTTTGCACCCGTATTTTGAGATCTCGCCAGGTTAACGATGTGATGATAAGATAGTGACTACAGCAAACTACCGAACTGGTTTCGAGGGTGATGCAAGATTAGGTGGCAGCCGGAACCGCACGCTCAGGTACTAATACTGATGAATTTCGACGACGATGGTAGTTCGGTTATTGCGCTTATCGCCGATTAACACATTCATTATCGCAGATGCTTTGATTACTCACGGAAAACACACTGATAAAATTGATAACAATGATGGTGCTGCAGAAAATAAAACACGACAGCACCGACGAGATACGCACGGGAGCGATAGTAGATGATTGCTGTTGTTGCTTGTTGCGTTTATTGTTTACATCCATCAGAGGACTTACTGCACGCTCGTTGCAATTTACTCTGAATAGAGTAAACTTTGCTCAGTACACGGTTGTTTGCGAAAACCCATTAATGGGTGAAAAAACACCCATTTTTAAATAGCTCTTCTATCTGTCATAAAATGGGGGAATTTCTGAATCAGACAATGGGTAAAAAAATACCCATTAGAGAAAACCTCATACAATAACAAAAATGGGTGAAAAAAAGTTCAATGTTGGTGAAACACGGAAACATGATCATGGAGGAACTTAGAAAGAAGTTGAGCACAGATTCATACGGAAATCTAAAGGGTAAGGATTATTATTCTTATTTATTTGAAACGCTCATTTATTTTAAATATTATAAAAGGTTATCCCTACCCAATTGATGGATGTGTATACATCTAAGAAAATACGTTGGGTGATTTGGATCAGCACATCAAATTTGGACATAACCTCAACACTTCACTATCAACATTTGGGAACCTCAGCCTGCACATGTTTGAAGGATTTATTTCCAAAAGTATTTAGGTTAGTATTAGGTATATCAAAAAGGCATGAATAAACAGTACAACTATTTTCATTTTTATTTATTGCATTTATTCATTTAACACCATGACAACCATGAACTTATAATCTACCAAACTGCTACATAATCTATACGCAAAAATGGGTAATTTTTTACCCATTATGGGAAAACCTGGCTTCTTCTGCAATGGGTGAATAAATACCCATTTTGTGACATACACTGCTTTTACCCATTAATGGGTAAACTCGATTTACCCATTAAATGGGAGAGACACTTCTAGCGAAAATGGGTGTTTTTTCACCCATTAATGGGTTTTTTCAAACGACCGTGTATCGTATTTCCATGTTAAATGTACAAAACTGAGTAATTCAAAAATAGGCAACTGTGTGCAACATTCCAACAAAGATCTAGTGTCGAATAACCGCTTGTTCAAACAAATTTGGAGAAATTATTCAGCTTCCTAGAAGCAAAAGCTGAACAACTTCTCCAAATTTGTTTGAACAAATAGTTATTCAGCATTGATGTTTGTTTGGATTCGCCTAGTTGACTCTTTCATGACCAACCATTTCTTTAAATTTCTTCAAATTCCAATCTATCGGTATTTTAAGGCGTTTATAACAAAAATCGATAGCGATCTTCGCAATTCCATGAAAAAGTCGAAATATACCCAAAGATTGATCGTGAATCACATATGAAGATCCTTTTCAATACGTTGATATCAATCGTTACCGGTGTTAGGATATCGATTTGTAATGTCAGGATGTTGAGAACCCTTTGCACGGGTTTGTTTTTGGTTTCAATTAAAAGTTTAAATATAAACTAGCTTTGCTAATTTATCGGGAATCAGCTCGCTCGGATAACAAATAAACTTATCACAAAGCCTTTTCGATATAATATAATTCCACTGACACACCGACATGAATGACAATAGCAAATGTCTTAATATTTCTGTTCAAAAGATAAAGAAAAGATCTTAAATGTTAGTGTCGATTAGTAAAGAAACTCTCAATATATGTATCGAATTCAAATAAATTGAGTGTGTTAGTGTGGCTTCTGTTAATGTGGTAGTGCGTTATGGACGAAAACAAAGCAAACAGCTGTCAAACATATTTTTTCTACTGTGAACCTCATGATAACTTTAAGGTAATCTGTGGAAAAACAACATTTTTTATACGATGATGGACACGATAGTGTGCGCCCGCATAATCACAAACTATTCCTGGACCATTTCTCTTATTGTTGACAACTGTTTCCGTTATTGTTACTACATTTACCCTTATGAAGTTGACAACTATAAACCAACAATCTCCTATAAAGTTTTAACAATATGTCAGATGGTATAGGCCAAAATAAAAATATGTGAATAGGCGGTTTAGTTAGGCTACCATAAAAATGACAGTTTTCATGAACAAAATTTTTGCTGTACTTCTCATTCCAAAAAGTTGGTATATAATCCAGACCGAGTGCAGACATTAAAAACCTTTCAATGACTATATGGCATACATTAACAATATGTGTTAATGTAAAAGTTGTATGGTGAAAAAGAACGAGTTCGAATCTCACCCCGGACAAGTTGCGAAAATACCCAAAAGTATCTAAGTGACTACGACGGAGATGAACCAGCCCAGGGCTGACATAATCGATAAAAAGGAATAAAAAACAATAAAAACTGTAGTTGTTTTGTTTCTAGCAATAAAGGTTCTTGAAACAGAACAAAATGCTTCTAAATGATTACCTGCATTTGGTTAAAAAGCATGGTTTATAAGCGGTACTAAATTTTTTATTAATCGGCTGTTCAAACATCAATGAATGCTAAGAAAATATGGAATAAAAGAATGTAACTTCAAAATCGTCATACAGGGTGTTCGGTTCCTTAGTGCAAATATTTTATAAGGTGATAGAAGATCATATTTGAAGAAAAAAATGTTCTACGCATATGATCAAATCTCAAAAACCACGAAGTTATTAAACTTTTTCTGTTTTGGTCTATGCTTGCCAGAAATTGGCTCTAACTCTAAAACCATGCCATCAAACAAAAACTGTTACCTTTATCGGATAGTTTGGTAAATTTCCAACTTAAAAGCGTCCTTTTACTTTCTGTAAGTTGCATTTAGACACATTTCAGGATAAACGAATCTAAAACTTTTGTTTTTCTGCGGATTTTCCTTATTATTTCAAAAATACGTAATAAAGTTTATTGTTTTGTTCTAACCAAAAGATGCCTCTCAAACCGCTCTACAACTCTCTTTTGACACCAACTTTCTATCTTGTTTAGTTTTGTCGCAAATTTGTACTAAACACATCTGGTTGGGTCGTTAATCAACGGTTGCGTAAAACACGAATTCAACCCACCGTGCGTTGCTGTTGACGTCTGTTTGCAGCGCGCATAGCACACTTGATCGCCACGTGGAGTGACGGTATGAAAAGTGCGACAAAAACAATGCTGCGGACGGTTCAATTGATCGCATCGATGAAAAATTGAAAATGTCCTTTTTTCTCGATACCATTGTACATTGAACTTGTTCATTGAACTAATTAGGTATTTTCCAATGATTATTCAAATTAAAACACTGATCTTCGTTTCTTCTCATAAATTTATTTCAATAGTTGCTCAATGTGTCCTCCATTTTCTTGGATGCAGTACATGATCCTCCTTCCGGTCTCTTCCACAAGGTTAATATTATTCATTTTCTTGTATCTTCGGGCAGCAATAAAAATTCGGTCAATTAGCTGTTCGCAAGTATTGATTGTCGCCGAATACACCTCTTCCTTCATGCACCCCATAAAAAAGAAATCCATGGGAGTCAAATCCGGACTCTTTGGGGCCAGGAATCGGCCCATTCCGTCCAATCCACGGTTCCCGATAGTTGGCGTTCAGGAAAATGTCTTACCGCATTTGTGGAATGAGGTGGGCCCGTCCTGTTGAAACACCAAGCGCCGTCTCACAGCAAGTGGGACATCCTCCAGCAAGATGGAAGCTCGTTCTCTAAAAATTCCAAATACTATCACACTGTTTAGCGAACCTCCGATAATGTACGGCCCGATGAGCTGTCGGTCAATTATACTGGCCCATACATTAACGGAAAACCGGTACTGTGTGTTCCTGTTTCTTTGACCACTCTGGCTTTCAATTGCCCACGTGTGGTCATTGTGGGTACCGAAGCATCCTGCACGGGTAAAGGTGCACTCGTCCGTCCAAAGGATGCTTTTCGGAGAAAATGCATCCTCATCCCTTTCGCTGTCATAATCCTGCTGAACTCTGGCCTGGAGTGGTTTATCTCTTCCCAGAAGCTCCTGAACTTGCAGCGTACGAAACGGATGCATATTCTCTTGTTTAAAACGTTCCATACGCTCCAGTGAGAGACCGGTAACTGAGCTGCAACTCGCCTTGTACTGGTTTTGGGATCAGTTTCTCGCAGTTCTTAAAATTCTCTCCTCCATGGCTGGCGTCAGCGACCGGCGGGCTGGTCGGCTTGAGTTGCAGTCCAAAATAACGTTCCATTCCGGAACCGACGGTGTGTAGACGGAAGGTTCCTGTCCTCAACGTAATGTTTACAACCAAACATCTTACACACTTGTATTATTTTTACATACTTGCGTTTGGCAGTCGACAGTTGGGAAATCTGCGTCCATATTCTTGTTGAGCCTCGCTGCCACACAGTTGGCAAAACCGTAACAGAGATGAATATCCGCCAGCTCTTCTGGAGAATACATGTTTGTTTTCTGCCAGCTGTAAATTTCTGTTTAGATTTTTCTTCTTTCATACCGTCACTCCACGTGGCGATCATGGTGCTATGCGCACTGCAAACAGACGTCAACAGCAACGCACGGTGGGTTGAATTCGTGTTTTACGCAACTGTTGATTAACGACCCAACCAGATGTAAGCTTAGTACAAATTTGCGACAAAACTAAAACAAGATAGAAAGTTGGTGTCAAAAAGAGAGTTGTAGAGCGGTTTGAGAGGCATCTTTGGTTAGACAAAACAATAAACTTTATTACGTATTTTTTGAAATAATAAGGGAAAATCCGTAGAAAAACAAAAGTTTTAGATTCGTTTATCCCTGAAATGTGTCTAAATGCAACTTACTGAAAGTAAAAAGGACGCTATTAAATTGGAAATTTACCAAACTATCCGATGAAAGTAACAGTTTTGTGTTTGATGGCATAGTTTTAGAGTTAGAGCCAATTTCTGGCAAGCATAGACCAAAACAGAAAAGTTTAATAACTCAGTGGTTTTTGAGATTTGATCATATGCGTAGAACATTTTTTTTTCTTCAAATATAATCTTCTATCGCCACTTAAAATATTTGCACCAAGGAACCGAACACCCTG